>CM038680.1:48631432-48837332 GCA_021605205.1 Aegilops longissima | reverse complement strand
TATAGTAGCCCGAAGAGGCAAGGTAGCCTACCAGCTAGACTTACCCGAAGATTTATCCGATGTCCACGACGAGTTCCACATCTCGCAGTTAAGGAAATACGTGAGCAACCCAGAAAAGCAAGTATCACATGAAAACATTGACGTGCAACCAGACCTCTCCTACCGGGAGCGCCCAATAAAAATATTAGAGGAGTCTGAAAGGAGGACCCGACAGAAAACCATCATGTTTTTTAGAGTTCAGTGGAGCAATCACACCGAGAATGAAGCGACTTGGGAAAGAGAGGATTTTCTTCGGACAGAGCACCCACACCTGTTTGAGGATCAGCTGAAATCTCGGGGACGAGATTTTTCCTAAGGGGGTAGGTGCTGTGACACTCCAAAAATTTTGTTGTGTTTGTTTTCAACAAACCTTGCTTGGTTTGAAGAAGGTCATTTGAACCCTTCTTAAAAACCTCTCTTCTGAGTTTTTCCTCTCAAAAGCATTTCTTGGATTTATTTTTTCTTCTAAAAAGAAACCTTTTTGGTTTTGAGCTATTCTTTGGTTTTGATCCATTCTTGTTTCTACCATGCCTCTTGTGGTAAAATTCTCCCAAAACCCCCCATTCCACCTTGGGGCAACCCAAGCATTCTGTCCAACCAGTTAAATCCATTTTTGGATTTTTATCCATTTATTTTCCTCCCCAAAACAATTCTGCCATTATTTCTAAGCCTAGATGCTCTACAAAGGAAGTGCCTAATTTCCTTGGAGTTTTGATCTCAAACCAACACCTCTGGATAGTCCTTAGTATCCACAACCTAGAACCATCAAGATCCACTCTTCCTCTTTTCGAAATTTTCAAAATTTAGCCTCTGCAAGTTTGGACCAGATTCATCATTTTTGGTGAAATTCATATCTCCTCTTCCCCAAAAATTCTACCAAAATTCAGGCAGCCCTCAGATGCAATGAGAGACCACCACACCAAAGATCAGCTCAAGAAAAATTCCCCTCATGCCAAAATCATTTCGTCGAACACTTGGTCGGCACTGTTCATTTCATCGAACACTCGCCCGTGCACCCTGGCGCTTTGCGCACGGCCCCTACCTCCTGGCCAGAGCACCGCACGGCCGCTTGGACGGACGCATGCGTCGGTGGCGGCGAGCATCTTCAACGCCGGCAGCCTCTGCGGTGGCAGGGCCACCTGTGGCGGCCAAACGAAGACAGCTCCGACCCGTTACACCGTTCTCCGCCGCCCTTTTCTCCCCAGCCATCCGCGTGGCTCATGCACGCCAGCGCACCCCCGCAGCACCGTCGCCGTGGCCCGGCAAGCACAGGGTGCGCTCTCTGCCGCCGACGGGCCCGCGCCGCCCCGTTCCGTCGAATCCACCCAGGACCCCTAATCCAAGCGTGTTTAGCGTCAAAACGGAACCAGTGGGACTCCACGTTGATGCCCAACTCCCTAAACCTCCCCGACCAAGATCTGCGCCGCCGTAACCATCGCCGGAGAACTCCGTTCACGGCCACCGCCTCGGATCGCCTATAAAAGGGAGCCCCGAGCTTGCTCTCGTGCACGCACCACCACTGCACCTCACCAACACCACGCCAAGCCTCTGGGAGGACCTCGAGGAGGTCTCCTCCCCCAACTCCGGCCGCCCCGATCCGCCTCGGCCACCAACTCGATTCACTCCGGTGAGGCTATCCCCGTCGCCCAAACCCCGTCAGTAGCCACCTCGAGCAACCAGTGAGCTAACCCAAGCGTCGATTTGATCTTCGCAGCCTTCCCCGACGAGATCCACCTCCACCCGAGCCGCCGTCCGCCAGAGGAAGGGCCGCCTTTGACGTGGTGCTCGCCGGCGACCAACACCACCACCCACCAACGCGGAAGGGCATGCTGATCAATCAGGTACCACCCGATCCCCCTGCCTCGCCGTGGATCGCCGCCGGCGACCACCACAGCTCTCGGGCGCCAGCAGACTCTGTTCTGCCCCGTTCAAAAATTTAAACCTGACGGGTGGGACCCCCTTGTCAGTATTTTCTCTTTTTCCAATAGTTTTTCTGTTTTATTCAGTTGACCCCTGGAAACTTTCTGTTTCATTATAGATGGGTCCCTGGTCTTAAAACCTTTATCACTTTTAAACAGAAAATGGTTTTTGAGTGATTCTTTTTCTGTCATCTTTATTTTTATGTCTAGATTATTTTGCCATATTTATTTGAAAAATATTTGCAACACTTTTCTGTGCACTCGCGGTATTTACGTTACGTACATATTTTTCTTATACCGTAGATACCGGAGGAGGTGACGAAGCCGCGAACTTCACCAAGTTAGACTCCGACTACTCCGAACCAAGCAACCATGTTTGAACTATTGATATGATGAACGGTTGTTGCATGTTTGCATTTAATAGATTTCATGGCGTATTTATAAGCATTTCATTAAATGTCATATTTCATGCAAAGGTAAGGCAAGTGAGTTTCGGAAATCCATATGTTGTTGGATATAAGTTTGCATGGCAATGTGATGGCATGAGAATGGGTAAGATGGCAGTGTTGTGGCATGCCAGTCTTATGCCAGTCTATTTGACTTCACCGTCAACGTGAATCAAGCCACATTCCCATTCATTTCCTTTCCTGTACTGCCACATGTTTTCCGCAAGGAATATGGCTTAGTAAGTTGCAAACCGTTTTCCTGGTACACACCAAATAGAGAGGCCGGGATGAGGGTTCCATGGCCCTGGATTAAAGCCCGTCATCTGGTCAGGGGCCATGGGTGTTTCTGGTTGGGACCGAGAGGGGGGCACCCCTTAGAGCGCGCGTATAGAAATTTGATCCCATGCTATTCGAGGTTGTGACCTCCGCGTCTCAAAGTTTTTCTTGGACGTTGTCAAGGGTGATCCCTGGCATCGTGAGGTGGAATGGGTGTGTACTGGTTAAATGTGTTTCTACCGAAATGCCGTAAATGGAACTAGTCAGTCGTGACTACGGAAATCCGTTGGCTGTGGGCAATTAGTACAAACTCTGCAGAGTAAAAAATCCTTTGAACCATCTTGTACCTGTCCAAGTACTGTATTCATCTTATATCATCAAATGTCAGTTTCAGTGACAAAAACTCCGGTGAACCATATGAGTATTAAGTCCGGTTAAAAGTTAATTCTTATGGATGGACTAACCTGTTATTCACTTTTGATATAAGCCCTTTCTGTGATGTCGCTCAGACGTCCGACTGTGGCATACTTGTTATTTACTTTTGATATAAGCCCTTTCTGTGATGTCGCTCAGACGTCCGACTGTGGCACACTTGTTATTTACTTTTGATATAAGCTCTTTCTGTGATGTCGCTCAGACGTCCGACTGTGGCACACTTGTTATTTACTATTAATATAAGCCCTTTCTGTGATGTCCCTTAGACGTCCGACTGTGGCACACTTGTTATTTATTTCCAATAAAAGCCCTTTCTGCGATGTCGCCCAGACGTCCGACTGTGGCACGCTTGTCTTGTACTTTTCAATTTAAGCCCTTTATGTGGTGTCGCTTAGACGCCCGACTGCGGTATGATCTTTATTTTGTTTACCTTTCGAGGCATCGCTCCAGACACCCGATCATTTTTTCTAGTTTTGTTGTTTTACTTATCATGTCGTGCAAAAATTTTATTATTGGAATGAGCATTATTATTTGTTCACGACGCATTCATGCATGCATTTGTTATATCTTTTGTCCGAACTGTCTTGCGAGTACTTTCAAAGTACTCAGCTGGCTTGTTGATTTGGCCAGATGTTGATGAAGGCGATCTCATGGATGAAGAGTTCGATAGCGAGTCCGACGCCTAGAGGAGTCCCAGTCAGTCCCGTGGGATCTTGGATTTGGTCACTGTATTATATCCGCTTCCGCTACCCCAGAAATAAATTCATCGAGCCTCACCTCGACGCTCGATGAGCTGCCAGTTTAGGAGTCAATTTATCCACCACCACTTTTCTCTTGAGCTAGTAGCATGTCACCACACCAGTGTGTCATAACCGCCCTTATGTATAATTATTGGCGTGTTTGTAATATATTGTTGAGCATCCTCAGCTCAACCCTGTAATATATTTGATGCTACTGGTCTTCTGTATTCAAGTATTTGTCTACCAGTAAGGATAACTCTTCCTATACTGGAATCAAGAGATCGATTTCTCAATAAGTATTAAATTGAAAAACCGGTCGTGACACATTGTGATTACAGAATAATTCTGAACATGATTGTCATCTGACATATTATACCTGTGTTCAAAATGTTTGCGAGTACATTCAAAGTACTCACTGGCTTGTCCCTGGCTATTGTCTTGGCCAGATTTCTTGCACGGAGAGGAGCGTTGTGATGACAGCCCCGGTATCTACGCAATGATCATAGTAGCCTCGCAAAGATAGGAGTTATCATGGTCAGCTATTCATGTGGGAAATGGAGTCCCTTAGACGCTGATGAACCCCAAACCGCTTCCGCCACCAACCACTAGCAACCTTGTGTTGTACTCATAGGCCAGAATGGTCTTGTACTACATATTATGTACTTTTGCTTGGTGTTTCTGTATCAAGTGGGTGCCTCATCAGCTAACAGTAATCCTGGGGCTGATGAGCACAAAGGCCAGTTTCTGGGAAATTAATACCAGGAAAACCGGTCGTGACACTCAGCTGCCTGCCCCGCCTACATGACGCCACCTCAGCTGTCTGCTGGTCTACATGGCACCATGCGCCTTGCTGGCTCAAACGCGTGTCGAAGCAGGGTGGAGCGGCAGCGGACGGGACAGGGGTTCACATTTAATGCACCTTGTCTCATATGTTTAGCGATAGAATTAACCACAGTACCCTGATGCCACCTCCTAGTGCCAATGTGGCGACCCCTTTGCCTATAAAAGGAGGCCCAAGGCATCCAGGAGAAGGATTCGGACCCTTGGACAAATTACGCTCGTCGTACCTAGCTCCAGAACAAGAACACTCAAATAGAGACCTTAGGCAGGAGTAGGGTATTATGCACAACGCGGCCCGAACCTGGGTAAACGACCCGTGTGCTCTGAATTGGCCTCCGATCCCCCGCTCTCCTCTCAACCCCGCGCCCCGCAACTGTAGTAGGGATCCCGTTTTGATCCCACATGTGTCGTTTCCACCAACACATGCGCACTCGAGTGAGTCATGAATAATGTCGCAAGGCAACACAGCCTCTACATCGTACACCATGAAGAAGGGTGTGTATCCAGTAGTACGATTCGGCATGGTCCGCAGCCCCCAGAGTATGGAGTCAAGCTCCTCAACCCAGTGCGTGTCTGACTCTTCCAAAGACAGCACTAATCTAGGCTTAATGCCGCTCATAATAAGACCATTAGCTCGCTCGACTTGACCGTTTGTTTGGGGGTGATAGACGGAGGCGTAATCGAGCTTGATGCCTAGATTACCGCACCAGGTTTTCACCTCATCGACTGCAAAATTGGAGCCGTTATCGGTGATGATGCTGTGAGGAACACCATAATGGTGCACAACGCTGGATACGAAGTATATCACTGGTCCGGATTGAGCCGTTTTAACTGGTTTGGCCTCTATCCACTTAGTGAATTTATCCACCATGACCAACCAATATTTTTTCTTATGGCTTCCTCCCTTAAGGGGTCCAACCATATCAAGCCCCCAGACCGCAAAAGGCCAAGTGATGGGGATTGTTTGAAGAGCAGTGGGTGGCATATGGCTTTGGTTGGTGAAAATTTGGCATCCGATGCAATGTTGAACAAGGTCCTGTGCGTCTGCTCGGGCAGTCGGCCTATAAAATCCTGTACGGAAGGCCTTGCTTACAAGGGCCCGAGATGCGGCATGGTGACCGCCGAGACCGGCATGAATTTCAGCCAAGAGCTGCCTCCCTTCTTCGGAAATACATCTTTGAAATACTCGGGTAGCGCTTTTCTTGTAGAGTTCTCCTTCATGGACCTTATAGGCTTTCGAGCGTCGCACAATGTAGCGCGCCTCATTTTGATCCTCTGGGATCTCTCGCTTATTGAGGTAGGCCAAGAAGGGTTCGGTCCATGGGGCAATTACTGCCATAATAACGTGGGCTGATGGTGTTATTTCGGGGGTGGAGCCCCCGATGATGTCAGTGTATTCGGAATCTGGGGTTGTGGTCGGATCCGAACTGGTATTGCCACTCTCCCCTTACCACCTTACGGATGGCTTGAAGAGCCTTTCCAGGAAGATGTTCGGTGGGACGTGGTCGCACTTAGCGCCAATGCGGGCAAGGATGTCCGCCGCTTGATAGTTTTCTCGAACCACATGATGAAACTCGAGCCCCTCGAACCGAGCTGACATCTGAAGAACGACATTACGATAAGCCGCCATTTTCAGATCTTTTGTGTCGAAGTCTCCATTTATTTGAGATATTGCATGGTTTGAGTCCCCACGCACTTCCAGGCACTGAATGGCCATAGAGACGGCCATCCGAAGACCATGCAACAGAGCCTCGTATTTGGCTGCATTGTTGGAGTCTGTGTATAATATTTGGAGTACGTACTGGACTGTATCTCTAGTGGGGGAGTTGGGATAACACCCGCTCCTAGTCCTGCCAGCATTTTGGATCTGTCGAAGTGCATGATCCAATTGGAGTATGTTTCGTACTCTTTAGGGAGTTCGGCCTCTGTCCATTCGGCGACAAAGTCTGCCAGTACTTGGGATTTAATGGCCCGGCATGGTTAGTATGTTATGTCAAATGGGAGGAGCTCGATGGCCCACTTCGCAATCCGGCCCGTGGCATCGCGGTTGTTTATTATATCACTGAGTGGTACTTCGGAGGCTACTGTAATCAAGCACTCTTGAAAGTAGTGTCATAGCTTCCGGGGTGCCATGAAGACCGCGTATGCTTTTTTTTGGTAATGAGGGTACCGGGATTTGCATGGTGTGAGGATGGTAGATACATAGTATTCCGGCTTTTGAAGAGGGAATTTGTGTCTGTCCTCCTTTCGTTCGACGACGAGAACTGCACTCACGACTTGGTGCGTTGCCGATATGTATAATAACATGGGTTCGCCAATGTTTGGCGTGGCCAGGACAGGGTTGCTCGCTAAAAGAGCCTTTTTCCTTCCAGTCCGGTGGTCGCCACGTCCATCCACTCGAAGTGTTCGGTTCATCGGAGGAGGCGATACAGTGGAAATGCCTTTTCTCCCAATCTGGAGATAAAGCGGCTTAAAGCTGCCACACATCCAGCTAGTTTTTGGATTTATTTGAGATCTGTTGGCGTAGCCAACTATGAAAAAGCTCGGATTTTAGCTGGTATTGCCTCGATTCTTCTATTGGAGACGATGAAGCCCAAAAGCTTTCCAGCGGGAACGCCGAAAACACATTTTTGCGGATTGAGCTTGATGTCATATCTTCGGAGGTTATCAAATGTGAGCCTCAGGCCATCTATTAAGAACTCGACGTGTCTGGTCTTGATGACCACGTCGTCCACATATGCTTCAACTGTTTTTCCAATTTGCTTCTCCAGGCATGCTTGAATCATGCGCTGATAGGTGGCACCAGCGTTTTTGAGCCCGAAAGGCATGGTGTTGAAGCAGAAAGGACCGTATGGGGTGATAAATGTTGTTGCGGCTTGATCGGACTCCTTCATCTTGATTTAATGGTATCCGGAGTACACGTCGAGGAAACACAATGAGTCGTGTCCTGCGGTGGCGTCGATAATTTGATCGATGCAGGGGAGGGGGAAGGGATCCTTAGGGCAAGCCTTGTTGATGTCTTTGAAATTGACACACAGGCGCCAGGATTTATCCTTCTTTGGTACCATCACGAGGTTGGCTAGCCAGTCCGGATGTTTTATTTCTCGGATGAATCTGGCTTCGAGTAACTTGGCTCGCTCCTCCCCCATAGCTTGTCGTTTGGGTTCTGAAAAGCGCCATAGAGTTTGCTTGACCGGCTTGTATCCTTTCAGTATGTTTAGGCTGTGTTCAACCAGCCTGCATGGGATCCCTGGCATATCAGGAGGGTGCCAGGCGAAGATGTCCCAGTTTCACGTAGGAACGTCCGCAGTGCGGCGTCGATTGCGGGTCCAGCTGTTCCCCGATGGATGCAGTCTTCGTGGAGTCCGTTGGATGGACTTGGAATTTGACTATTTCATCTGCTGGTTTAAAGGAGGTGGATTTGGATCGCTTATCGAGTATCACGTCGTCCCTATCCACTGTGGAGCGTAATGCAGTTAATTCTTCGACCGCGAGGGCTTCAGACAGTGCCTCGAGGGCCAAGGCGGTAGTTTTGTTTTCGGCGTGGAGTGCTATGTCTGGATCACTGGCGAGAGTGATGATTCCATTGGGCCCGTGCATTTTGAGCTTCACGTACCCATAATGGGGTAAAGCTTGGAAGCTTGCAAATGCATCTCGCCCTAATAGGGCGTGATATCCACTATTAAAAGGGGCCACTTGAGAGCTTATCTCTTCGGACCAATAATTCTCCCGCGTGCCGAATACCACATCAACTGTGATTTTTCCCGCACATCGCGCCTCCCGACTAGGAATAATTCCTTGGAAGGTGGTGCTGCTTTGCTCAATGCGGCTTTTGTCTATTTCCATTTTGTTGAGAGTTTCATCGTAGATGAGGTTTAGTCTGCTGGTCCATGAGTACTTTGGTAAGCCGAAAGCCGACCACAATTGGACTAAGGACCAATGCAACTGGTGCCCGGACTGTTCTGAATTGTGGTTCGTCACTAGCATTGAAAGTTATGGCTGTGTCGTTCCAGGGGTTTATTGTTGCAAATTGGCAGACTTCAGCGAGCCCCTGGAGTGCCCTTTTGCGCCTGTTGTTTGAGGCAAAAGTCTCGAAGGCTGTCAACATTGTAAGGTTGTTGTTTTCCGTGGGATGTTGCTCTGCGGTATTTTTAGTGAGGAGATCCTCGCCGCTCTTGGCCACCTGCCGAAGTATCCAACATGCTCGAAAGTTGTGGGTTGGTACAGTATCCGGTGTGGTGGGTATTTCACATGGCCTATCGAGCCATCCCTCTAGAATGGTTCCGCGCCCCGTAACAGGTTTCAATTTTTTCCTTACTGTATCGGGCGACCTACAAAGGTACACCCTTTTTGTCCGGATGAGGTGTTTAGTGGGAACCGATGGCTCCCAAGAGGCTGCCTGAGTTTTCCAAGCGCTTTCCATCACGCAATACTTTTGAACTATGGTTGCCAAGTCAACAAAGTGTGATACGTGAGGGAGTTTTATGGCATTGAGGATTCCCTCGTCCTTGCAATTCTTGCAAAATAATGAAATTGCGTCTTCATCATGGCAATCCTTGACCTTGTTCTTGACAAGGAGGAATCTGGCCCAAAAGTGGTGGACCGTCTCTAGGGATTGCTGTCTGATGTGGACAATATCGCTTGTATCTGGGTGGGTGGGCGGATTTAAGTCCGAACCCTGGCCCAATCTGGGATCCGGCGTTTCCAAGCTTAACTGTTTGGGCTCTAGGATATCGTCCAATTTTTCCGGCCCACAGTCCGACTCTAGGTTCGGAGTGTGGGGCATGTCGTCCCGCAGATGGGTATCCAGCTCGGTGAGCTTGGAAGTCCAGACATATTTCGTCCTCAATATATGGAAAGATTTGTTGTGTTGCTCCTCCAGCACCGCTATCTCATGGGTGATCGGCGGAGATTCAATCTCTCTCTGATCAGGTTTAAGCCCAATCCGATCGTAGTCCGTAGCAACTCCCAAGGCGGCGATGCGATCCAGGAGCTCGTTTAAGGATGATAACTCTGTTGGATCCATCTTCTTGGCGTATTCTAAGCTGACGTGGAGGCGATTTCCGATGACCCGAGATGTCATTGTCGGCCCGACAGCCGAACGGGAGGTCATGATGGAGCCGCCCAGCCGGAGGGTTTGGCCTGAGGCCAGGGTTCCTCCGGAGGTGATGTTGTCCTTGATGACAAGGAGAGCCATCAACCCTATCTTCGACGTCACAGTGGAACTCTCAATGAAAGCACCAATGTCGGTGTCAAAACCGATGGATCTCGGGTAGGGGGTCCCGAACTGTGTGTCTAAGGCTAATGGTAACAGGAGGCGGGGGACACAATGTGTACCCAGGTTTGGGCCCTCTCTATGGAGGTAATACCCTACTTCTTGCTTGATTGATCTTGATGATATGAGTATTACAAGAGTTGATCTACCACGACATCGTAATGGCTAAACCCTAGAAGCTAGCCTATGATTATGATTGTTCTTGTTCTACGGACTAAACCTTCTGGTTTATATAGACACTGGTGGGCCCTAGGGTAACACAAGGTTGGTTACAAAGAAGAGAATCTACATATCCGAATCGCCAAGCTTTCCTTCCACGCAAAGGAGAGTCCCACCCGGACACGGGACGAAGTCTTCTATCTTGTATCTTCATAGACCAACAGTCTGGCCCATGTATATAGTCCGGCTGTCCGAGAACCCCTTAATCCAGGACTCCCTCAGGAACCTCTTCCTATTGCAAGATAAATAGATCACTTTTGGCCAAACAAAACCCAAATATCGGAGAAGAAATACGAGGCTATATAAACAGTCATGCATATAAGAGAACAAAGAAACTCAAATAACTTTCATGGATATAAAAAGATATAACTGATCATAAACTCAAAGTTCATTAGATCCCAACAAACACACCGCCAAAAGACTTACATCATATGGATATCCAAGAGACCATTGTATTGATAATCAAGAGAAAGAGAGAGAGAGAGAGAGAGAGAGAGAGAGAGAGAGAGAGAGAGAGAGAGAGAGAGAAGCCATCTAGCTACTAACTACGGACCCCGAAGGTCTACAAAGAACTACTCACGCATTATCGGAGAGGCACCAATGGATGTGGTGAACCCCTCCGTGATGGTGTCTAGATTGGATCTGGTGGTTCTAGACTCTTCGGCAGCTGGATGAATATTTTGTCGAATCCCCTAGGATTTCTAGAATATTGGGGTATTTATAAAGCAAAGAGGTGGTCCGGGGGGTACCCGGGGTGGGCACAACCCACCAGGGCGCGTCTGGGCCTCCTGGCGCGCCCTGGTGGGTTGTCCCCTCCTCGGGACTCCCCCAGGTGAAACCAGGGCCCATCTTCTTCCTTTTGGTCCATAAAACACCATCGTAAATTGGCGTGGCATTTGGTCTCCATCTGATATTGATTTTCTGCAATGTAAAAAACTTGCAGAAAACAACAACTGGCACTTGGCACTATGTCAATAGGTTAGTACCAAAAAATGATATAAAATGATTATAAAACATCCAAGATTGATAATAAAACAACATGGAATAACCAAAAATTATAGATATGTTGGAGACGTATCAGCGCTCCGCCGCCCCGGGGGGCGACGAGAGCACTATGGGGGACGGAGGGAGGGAGGAGTAGGGGAACAGGGAGAGGGCTAGCGGCGGCGGACTTTGGCGGTAGCGGCGGCGGCGGAGGAACCCTAGGAGAATCGAGCGCTTTTACTATTACTGCGGTTTGGGAATCCTAACATCTGGAGTTGCCATGGTGTTGTGAAACAAATCAGGTGGACATGATAGTTCTATGGTTTGGTCGATATATATTGTTCGACCAAACTTGAGACCATACCGGAGAGATAGATTATACATCTCACGATCTTCGATGAAATCTTTCATTTTCCCAAAGAAATATAAATAAACATAAAACATGGAGAAGATGATGCCGGATCGAGCGCCGCTGCCCTAACTTGTTGTCAGGCCTACTTCATTAATTGCTATCGTGGTTGTGTTTCGTGTTGGGTTACATAGTTTTGAGCTCCAAGTGTCTAGGGTTGAACCCTGACTCTCTGGATGTGTAAAAATACCAGTCATTATTCTGATCGGTGAGCTTGAACCCATTTTCCGTATGTTAAAAACAGCCCGAAGTTGGTGCATAAGTTGCATTTTTATTGCATTTGCTGAATCATTTTTGAGTTGTCACCGTGGACTTGTTTGAGTGATAGACTAAGAGTTTGTTACTCTTGGAGATCACCACCTCCTAGCCGGTTCTGGTGTTGTTGGCCCGGTGATCTCTCCATGAACAGTTGTTTTATGAAGTGATTGTAGAGCTTGCCATCTTCGGAGTGGAGTAAGATACTACTCCCTCCGTCCAGTAATATTAGATCGTTTTGTAAGCTAAGATTGCTTGCAAAACGATCTTATGTTATGGGACAGATGGAGTATCAAAGTAGACGAGTGGCAATCCACATAGAGGGAAAGGGGGAGGGGCGATATTCATTCATTGGCACTCGTGGCCTAATCACAGACTAGATTTGAGCAGGAGCACCCCTCAGACGCGGGACACACCTAACCCTATCCCCTCCCACGCCCCCGTCGCGAGGTGACGAGGAGGGGTCCTCAATCTGCACTGCCGGAGCCGATCACCTTATCCTTCCTTTCCCTCCCTCGCCGCCGCCCAAGGTGCGGTTTGACAAAGCCCGACCGACACCGGCGGCAGCGGGGCATCCTCTTTCCCTCGTGCGCTGGGGCGGCGTGGGCTGGCCTTCTCGGACCTGGGCGCGGCTCTGCCATCGGGTGTCGTGGCGCGGATCACTAGCATGGGTTGCCCACATTGGTGAAGTGGTGGCATGTCAGGCTTTGTGGCGTTGGTGCTTGCCTTGCTGCGGCAGCCGAATATGGCTGCAGGAGGTGGGGGCTGGCGGTTGCTGGGTCGGGCTCTGGTGGGAGTGGCCACGACGTGGTGGTGCTCTACACCTAGTCAGGTGGCTGCAGCAGATGGTGGTTTTTGTGGGTTGCTGGGCAGTGGTGCGTGTCCAGGCGGGCTACAACATGTAGTGGCTTCGATTCAACGGGCGACACGGGTTGGTGGTGGCAACCCCCTTCTCTTGAGTCTATACAGACGGTGCGCGGGGCTGGGTGGGTTAGCCACATGCGTAATGAAACATGTCCGGATCTAGGGTTTGTCCTTCAGCGAGCGAGTTTGGGGCCCGGGGCGGATCAGAGCTTTTGCTTCGGGTAGGTGTGGTTTCGGCCTAGCCTGTGATGTGCTCGCGGTTGTGGCTCGTGCTCTCCTCCTGGGTATTGTGATTGGTAGCGGTGGCCATGTTACTTTTGTGGGCGTCGGTGACAACGTGTAGGGTGTCGTGTGAGCTTGCCTGGGCATGGGCACATTGCTGGCTCGCTGGTGGCCGTCGGTAGTCACGGAGTCGTGCCCCCCGGTCCACTGGGCATTGGATGGGGATGTAAGTGTGGGTGCCTCCTACGGTGGAGGCTCCTACCTAGACTCAAGGACTAGTGTCGAGCTAGGAGTAGATGGAGTGTCATCGCTCATCATACCGTGGTTGTGTGCGTTGTGATGTGAGCGGCGTACGGTATCTGGGGATAGGGATGCCGGGGCAGTGGCCCTGGATGGCGGTACGCATGGGTGCTCTTCGACGAGCATCATTGCGGTGGTGGCATCTGCTACCTCTTGAGCTTGCGTTGGCTTTCCTTGAAGAGGAAAGGGTGATGCAGCAAAGTAGCGTAAGTATTTCCTTCAGTTTTGAGAACCAAGGTATCAATCCAGTAGGAGACGAAGCACAAGTCACCGAATACCTGCACAAACAATCAACAACTTGCAACCAACATGACAAAGGGGTTGTCAATCCCTTCACAGTCACTCGCAAAAGTGAAATCGATAGAGATAATAAAGTAAATATTTTTGGTATTTTTTATGTATAGGTTGGAAGGTAAAGATTGCAAAATAGTAGATCAGAAACTAGCAAGACGTAAACGAAATTCAATAATAGGGAAAAGTGATTCAATATAATGGAAAAGAAATCCGGGGGCCATAGGTTTCACTAGTGGCCTCTCTCGAGATAGCATGTATTATGGTGGGTGAACAAATTACTGCCGAGCAATTGATAGAAAAGCGCATAATTATGATGACATCTAAAGCAATGATCATGAACATAGGCATCACGTCCGTGTCAAGTAGACTGACTCCTGCCTGCATCTACTACTATTACTCCACACATCGACCGCTATCCAGCATGCATCTAGAGTATTAAGTTCATAAAGAACGGAGTAACGAATTAAGCAAGATGACATGATGTAGAGGAATTAACTCAAGCAATATGATGAAAACCCCATCTTTTTATCCTCGATGGCAACAATACAATACATGCCTTGCTGCCTGTACTGTCACTGGGAAAGGACACCGCAAGATTGAACCCAAAGCTAAGCACTTCTCCCATGGCAAGAAAGATCAATCTAGTAGGCCAAACTAAACTGATAATTAGAAGAGACTTGCAAAGATATCAAATCATGCATATAAGAATTCAGAGAAGAACCAAATAATATTCATAGATAATCTTGATCATAAATCCATAATTCATCGGATCTCGGCAAACACACCGCAAAAGAGTATGACATCAAATAGTTCTCCAAGCACATTGAGGAGAACTTTGTATTGAGAATCAAAGAGAGAGAAGAAGCCATCTAACTAATAACTATGGACCCAAAGAATTGTGGTAAACTACTCATGCTTCATCGGAGAGGTAATGGTGTTGATGTAGAAGCCCTCCATGATCGAATCCCCCTCCTGCAAATCACTGAAAAAGGCCCCAAGATGGGATCTCACGGGTACAGAAGGTTGCAGCGGTGGAAAAGTGGTTTCTTGCCTCCCCTGGAGTTTTTAGAGTATAAGAGTATATATAGGCGAAAGAACTAGGTCCGGTGGTGCTACGAGGGGCCCACGAGAGTGGGGGCGCCTACCCCCCTGGGCGCGCCCTCCTGCCTTGTGGCCTCCTCGTTACATCTCCGACTTCATCTCCAAGTCTTCTTATTTGCTTTCGGTCCAAGAAAGATCACCGTGAAGGTTTCATTCCGTTTGGACTCCGTTCGGTATTCCTTTTCTGCAAAACTCTAAAATAGGCAAAAAAAATAGAAACTGGCACTGGGCCCTCGGTTAGTAGGTTAGTCCCAAAAATAATATAAAAGATCATATTAAAGCCCATTAAACATCCAAAACAGATAATATAATAGCATGGAACAATCAAAAATTATAGATACGTTGGAGACGTATCAAGCATCCCCAAGCATAATTCATGCTCGTACTTGAGTAGGCAAATGATAAAAACAGAATTTTTTTATGTGGAATGCTACCTAACATATTTATCAATGTAATTTTCCTTGTTGTGGCATGAATGTTCACATCCGAAAGATTCAAGACAAAAGTTTAATATTGACATAAAACCCATAATACTTCAAGCATACCAACAAAGCAATCATGTCTTCTCAAAATAACATGGCTAAAGAAAGCTATCCCTGCAAAATCATATAGTCTGGCTATATTGTATCTTCATCACACAAAATATTTAAATCATGAACAACCCTGGTTTCAGCCAAGCAATTGTTTAATACTTTAGTATTATCAAACTTTTTCAATCTTCACCCAGCACATGAGCGTGAGCCATGGACATAGCACTATAGGTGGAATAGAATGGTGGTTGTGGAGAAGACAAAAAGGAGAAGATAGTCTCACGTCAACTAGGCGTATCAACAGGCTATGGAGATGCCCATCAATAGATATCAATGTGAGTGAGTAGCCATGCAATGGATGCACTAGAGCTATAAGTTTATGAAAGCTCAAAAGAAACTAAGTGGGTGTGCATCCAACTTGCATGCTCACGAAGACCTAGGGCACTTTGAGGAAGCCCATCATTGGAATATACAAGCCAAGTTCTATAATGAAAAATTCCCACTAGTATATGAAAGTGACAACATAGGAGACTCTCTATCATGAAGATCATGGTGCTACTTTGAAGCACAAGTGTGGAAAAGGGATAGTAGCATTGCCCCTTCTCTCTTTTTCTCTCATTTTTTATTTTTTTTATTTGGGTCTTTTCTCTTTTTTGGCCTCTTTTTATTATTTTTTATTATTTTTCATCCGGAGTCTCATCCCGACTTGTGGGGGAATCATGGTCTCCATCATCCTTTCCTCACTGGGACAATGCTATAATAATGATGATCATCACACTTTTATTTACTTACAACTCAAGAATTACAACTCGATACTTAGAACAAAATATGACTCTATGTGAATTCCTCCGGCGGTGTACCAGGATGTGCAATGAATCAAGAGTGACATGTATGAAAGAATTATGAAAGGTGGCTTTGCCACAAATATGATGTCAACTAGATGATCATGCAAAGCAATATGACAATGATGGAGCGTGTCATAATAAACGGAATGGTGGAAAATTGCATGGCAATATATCTCGGAATGGCTATTGAAATTCCATAATAGGTAGGTATGGTGGCTGTTTTGAGGAAGGTAATGGTGGGTGTATGGTAGCAGCGAAAGTTGCGAGGCACAAGAGAGGCTAGCAATGGTGGAAGGGTGAGAGTGCGTATAATCCATGTACTCAACATTAGTCATAAAGAACTCACATACTTATTGAAAAAATGTACGTGTCATCGAAACAAAGTACTACACGCATGCTCCTAGGGGAAGGGTTGGTAGGAGTAAACCATCGCGCGATCCCGACCTCCACTCATAAGGAAGACAACCAATAAATAAATCATGCTCCAACTTCATCACATAACGGTTCACCATACGTGCATGCTACAGTAATCACAAACTTTAACCCAAGTATCTCTCAAATTCACAACTAATCTACTAGCATGACTCTAATATCACCATTTTCATATCTCAAAACAATCATAAAGAATCAAACTTCTCATAGTATCCAATGCACTTTATATGAAAGTTTTTATTATACCCATCTTGGATGCCCATCATATTAGGACTAATTTTATAACCAAAGAAAATTACCATGCTGTTCTAAAATACTCTCAAAGTAATATAAGTGAAGCATGAGAGATTAACAATTTCTATAAAATAAAACCACCGCCATGCTCTAAAAAGATATAAGTGAAGCACTAGAGCAATATTGTCTAACTCAAAAGATATAAGTGAAGCACATAAAGTATTCTAATAAATCACGAATCATGCATGTCTCTCCCAAAAGGTGTGTACAACAAGGATGATCATGGTAAACTAAAAATCAAAGACTCAAATCATACAAGATGCTCCAAGCAAAACACATATCATGTGGTGAATAAAAATATAGCCTCAAGTAAATTTACCGATAGACGAAGACGAAAGAGGGGATGCCTTCCGGGGCATCCCCAAACTTAGGCTTTTGTTTGTCCTTTAATTTTACCTTGGGGTTCCTTGGGCATCCCCAAGCTTAGGCTCTTGCCACTCCTTATTCCAAAGTCCATCAAATCCTTACCCAAAACTTGAAAACTTCACAACACAAAACTTCAACAGAAAATCTCATGAGCTCCGTTAGTATAAGAAAATAAACCACCACATTAAGGTGTTGTAATTAACTCATTATTTATTTATATTGGTGTTAAACCTACTGTATTCCAACTTATCTATGGTTCATACCCCCACGATACTACTCATAGGTTCATCAAAATAAGCAAACAACACACGAAAAACAGAATCTGTGAAAAACAGAATCTGTGAAAAACATAATAGTCTGTAGCAATATGTAACTTTCGGATACTTATGTAACTCCAAAATATCTCAAATAAATTTGTGGACGTGAGGAATTGTTCTATTAATCTTCTTAAAAAATAATCAACCCAAAAGCACTCTTCTGTAAAAAAATTACAGCTATTCTCGTGAGCACAAGAGTTTGTGTTTTTTACAGCAAGATCGCAAAGAATTCACCCAAGTTTAGTAAAAGCTTTATTTTCATTATAAGCATCAGGAGAATTTAAAACGGATTGCAACAAGGAAATACAATCTATCAAAGAGCAATTATCATAATTAAATACCTTGAAATCCAAAATAGTGGGTTCATTGCTACTTAAAGTTTTGACCTCTTCAATCCCACTTTTATCAATTTTTGCATCTAGATCTATAAACTCCAAATCATTGGGACGCATTTTAACTAAAGTTGACTCATCTCCATTCCCATCTTTATCAAGATTCATATTGTAAAAAAAATATTTAATAGGAGTCACATCAATCACTTTTAGATCTTCATCATTATTATCATGAAAACTAGAAGAACACGCTTTCACAGACCAATCTTTTTTAGCACGCATCCTAGCGGTTGTTTCTTTGCACTCATCAAAGGAAATTATCATGGCTTTGAGAGACTTATTGATATCATGCTTAGGTGGAATAGATCTAAGTTTCAAAGAATCAACATCAAGAGAAATTCTATCCACGTTCCTAGCCAACTCATCAATCGTAAGCAGTTTTTCTTCAATCAAAGCATTGAAATTCTTTTGTGAACTCATAAATTCTTAATGCTATTTTAAAAATCAGAGGGCATCTTATTAAAATTTCCATAAGAGTTGTTGTAGGAATTACCATAATTATTAGAGGAATTACTAGGAAACGGCCTAGGATTAAAATTGCCTCTATACGCGTTGTTACCAAAATTGTTCCTACCAACAAAATTCACATCCATAGATTCATTATTATTCTCAATAAAAGTGGAAAAATACATATCGTTAGGATCAGAAGAAACACTTTTATTAGAAAACAATTTCATAAGTTCATCCATCTTTCCACTCAAAACATTAATCTCTTCAATCGCATGAACTTTATTACTAGTGGTGTGCCATTGAGAATAATTAACCATAATATTATCTAGGAGCTTAGTGGCTTATCCTAGAGTGATTTCAATAAAAGTGCCTCCCGCAGCTGAATCTAAAAGATTTCTAGAAGAAAATTCAATCCGGCATAAAATTTTTGAATAATCATCCACAAATTCAAACCATGTGTAGGGCAATGACGTATCATTAATTTCATCCTCTCCCAAGCTTGTGCAACATGCTCATGATCAAGTTGCTTCAAATTCATAATATCAATCCTAAGGTAGATGATCTTAGTGGGAGGAAAATACTTAGAGATAAAAGCATATTTGCACTTATTCCATGAATCAATACTCTTTCTAGGCAAAGATGAGAACCAAGTTCTAGCACGATCTCTAAGCGAAAACGGAAATAGCTTCAATTTAACAATATCATTATCCACATCTTTCTTCTTTTGCATATCGCACAAATCAACGAAGTTGTTTAGATGGGATGTAGCATCTTCACTAGGAAGGCCAGAAAATTGATATTTCATAACAAGATTTAACAAAGCGGCATTAATTTCACAACATTCAGCATTGGTAGTAGGATCAATCGGAGTACTAATAAAATCATTGTTGTTGGTATTAGAAAAGTCACACAATTTAGTATTATCTTGAGCCAACGTGACAAGCAATCAATCCAACATGCAAGCACACAAGAAGCAAGCGAAAAGAGACGAACGGAAGAGGGGCGAAGAAAAGGCAAAGGTTTTCGAAAATTGTTTTAGAAGTGGGGGAGAGGAAAACGAGAGGCGAATGGTGAATAGTGTAATGCAAGGGAGAAGAGTTTATGATGGGTACTTGGTATGGCTTGACTTGATGTAGATCTCCCCGGCAACATCGCCAGAAATCCTTCTTGCTACCTCTTGAGCTTGCGTTGATTTTCCCTTGAAGAGTCAAGGGTGATGCAGCAAAGTAGCGTAAGTATTTCCCTCAGTTTTGAGAACCAAGGTATCAATCCAGTAGGAGACGATGCACAATTCACCGAATACCTGCGCAAACAATCAAGAACTTGCAACAAACGCGACAAAGGGGTTGTCAATCCCTTCACGGTCACTCGCAAAAGTGAAATCTGATAGAGATAATAAAGTAAATATTTTTGGTATTTTTGATGTATAGATTGGAAAGTAAAGATTGCAAAATAGTAGATCAGAAACTAGCAAGATGTAAATGAAATTCAATAATAGGCAAATGAGATTCAATATAATGGAAAAGAGACCCGGGGGCTACAGGTTTCACTAGTGGCTTCTCTCGAGATAGCATGTATTATGGTGGGTGAACAAAGTACTAACGAGCAATTGATAGAAAAGCGCATAATTATGATGACATCTAAACCAATGATCATGAACATAGGCATCACGTCCATGTAAAGTAGACCGACTCCTGCCTGCATCTACTACTATTACTCCACACATCGACTGCTATCCAGCATGCATCTAGAGTATTAAGTTCATAAAGAACGGAATAACGCGTTAAGCAAGATGACATGATGTAGAGGAATTAACTCGAGCATTTGGTGAAAAACCCATATTTTTATCCTTGATGGCAACAATACAATACGTGCCTTGCTGCCCCTACTGTCACTAGGAATGGACACCGCAAGATTGAACCCAAAGCTAAGCACTTCTCCCATGTCAAGAAAGATCAATCTAGTAGGCCAAACTAAACCGATAATTCGAAGAGACTTGCAAGGATATGAAATCATGCATATAAGAATTCAGAGAAGAACCAAATAATATTCATAGATAATCTTCATCATAAATCCACAATTCATCGGATCTCGGCAAACACACCGCAAAAGAGTATTACATCGAATAGATCTCCAAGAACATCGAGGAGAACTTTTTATTGAGAATCAAAGAGAGAGAAGAAGCCATCTAGCTAATAACTATGGACCCGAAGGTCTGTGGTAAACTACTCACGCTTCATCAGAGAGGTAATGGTGTTGATGTAGAAGCGCCCCGTGATTGGATCCCCCTCCGGCAGATCACCGGAAAAGGCCCCAAGATGGGATCTCACGGGTAAAGAAGGTTGCAGCAGTGGAGAAGTGGTTTCATGGCTCCCACTGATGTTTTTAGGGTATAAGAGTATATATAGGCAAAAGAACTAGGTCGGTGGAGCTACGAGGGGCCCACGAGGGTGGGGGCGCACCCTCCTGCCTTGTGGCATCCTCGTTACGTCTCTGACTTCATCTCCAAGTCTTCTGGTTTGCTTTCAGTCCAAGAAAGATCATCGTGAAGGTTTCATTCCGTTTGGAATCCGTTTGGTATTCTTTTCTGCAATACTCTAAAATAGGCAAAAAACAAAAACTGGCACTGGGTCCTTGGTTAATAGGTTAGTCCCAAAAATAATATAAAAGAGCATATTAAAGCCCATTAAACATCCAAATACGATAATATAATAGCGTGGAACAATCAAAAAATTAGATACATTGGCGACGTATCAGCGGCGGCTCCCCTTCTGGGTTGTGTGGGCAATGAAAGGTGTTGCGGCGCGTAACTCGAGTGTGCCCTCTCTCTCGCAGGGGCGGACTCCTCATCCGGATCTGGGAGTTTGGCTTGGTTGCCCTCCTCTTGGTTTCCTCGTGGTGGCACGGGTGAGTTGTCGAGCGAAAGCTCCGTGCCTTGGCGCCGACGACGGTGACATCCGTGGGTGTCACACTCTTCTTGAAGACGTCGTTGTGGTTCTTCCCTTCGTGTCAGAGCTCCGAGTGAAGACCTTTGTCCGGTGTGGACTCGGCAGCGGCGACGTTCTGCATCATTCTCCCTGTTGGGGGTGTTCTCGTGGAGTTTAGGTGTGCTAGGTCATAGCGTGGGGAGTCTAGTTCTTTCGGTGCTCGTTGCTGGCACAATAGTCCCGTGCGTTCTGCGTGTGTCGGGTATCTCAGAATCGACTTTAATTGGTAAGAGGGATATCTCATCATCTTATATCTTTACTTACCACTACTAGGAAAAGGGATATAGATGAAATGCACACTAATGGCGCACCTGTCACGTGGTGCGCCACTACTATATAGCAGTGGCGCACCATGTGCATGTGCGCCATTAGTGTGGAAGACACTAATGGCACACCATGAACAAGGTGCGCCACTAGTAACAATTTTTTTCCAAACATACCTAATGGTGCATCATGCATGGTGCGCCATTACTAGTTAGCAGTAATGGCGCACCGGCCACACAGTGCGTCACTACTGTTGTTTTTTTATTCTTTTTTTGCAAAACTACTAATGGCGCACCGTAGCATAGTGCGCCATTAGTAGTTTAAACTAGTAATGGCGCACTATGCCACGGTGCGCCATAAGAATATATTTATTTTTTTATTTTTTTGCAAAGCTACTAATGGCGCACCAACAGCAGGTGCGCCATTAGTAACCAGGGTTACTAATGGCGCATTTGCAGGTGGTGCGCCATTAGTAACCTGGGACCAACAAGATATTTTGGACAGCCCACCTACCCACTCACTTTCCCCACTTCATTCTCCACCTCCTCCTCCAAGCTTGTCTCGGCTGCCTCCTCCTCCTCACCTCATTTGCACCATTGATTCATCCAAATTAACTGGTTAAATTACCTTTTTTGATAGGTAAGTAAGGGGGGAAGCTATCTTTATGTTGTTCTCCCTCTCCAACAACGTGCACATGCACTTTTTGTGGCCTAGCTAGATCTATGTATGTTCGTGGTGTTGCATATGTTTGTGGTGTTGCATATATGTTTGTGTTTGCAGGTACGGTATTTGAGATCGATAGTTGTCAATATTTTGCGGAATGTTGATTCATTTCCGTTTGCAAGAATTTTGGCACTATGCATTCTTTTAGTCCTATTTTTAGGAAAGTCATGCCAAATTTTTCTTGGTTCTAAAATATCGTTTTGCTCTACCCCTCAGGCGACCATGATCCGCACGATGACCGAAGGCATCGTGAATAGGTTTTTGAGCTCCACGAAGGCCGAGATGCTTCGAAAGAACGAGACGGAGATAAGATGTCCGTGTCGAAGATGCAAGCTGAAGAGCCTTATTGCGGACCCGGATTCCGGGCAGGTGCGGGACCACCTGCTCTTGCATGGTTTCATGGATGGCCATCGGTGGCAAGGTGATGAAGATGACTATGAAGTCGTCGATGGGGGCCAGGCAAGAAATGAGGAAGGGCAGCAAGACAACCACCGCGGCTCGGGCGGGCGAGAAGACGAAGAACCTCCAGGTTATGATCACGACGATGATGTTGTACACAGTAATCATGTAGAAGATGCCGGACATGATGATGAGGAAGATGCCGGAGCAGACGAAGGGCATGATCACGAAGATGAAGATGCCGGCGGAGCAGACGATGATGGACCATCGATGGGCTGGGTGCAGGACCCTCATATTCAAGAGGTGCTTCTCAAGCAGATGGATAACGCAAGAGCTGCCGCCCGAGAGAAAGCCAAGCTGGATCAACTGGAGATAGACGCGGTTACTCCATTGTATGAAGGATGCAGGCCCGAGGATACCCGCCTGAAAGTAATGCTCATGGCTCTGGAGATGAAGGTAAAACACAAAATGACCAATACATGCTTCGACGAAAACATGTCATTTTGGCACGAACGTCTTCCCAAGGGGAACAAGTGCCCGACCAGTTTCGAGGAGGCGAAGAAAATTGTGTGTCCTCTGGATTTACCGCACGTGAAATACCATGTGTGCTTGAACAATTGCATCATTTATCGGGACGAGCACGCGGAGTCTACCATATGTCCGGTGTGCGGTGTCACTCAATACAAGAAGAGGAAGAAAGCTCCTCGAAAAGTGGTGTGGTACTTTCCGATCACTCCTCGTCTGCAGCGGTATTTCACGGACCCTAAGGTAGCAAAGCTCCTGCGTTGGCACGTGGATAGGGAGGAGAAGAAGCGAGAAGATGACGCAAATGATCTAGAGATAAATAAAAAAGACAAGATGCTAAGTCACCCTAAGGATGGAAGCGAGTGGCAAGCGTTGAACTTCGAACACCCATAATTTGGGAAGGATCCAAGGAACATCGTGTTGGGTGCGAGCACCGATGGAGTCAATCCGTTTGGCAGCCAGAGAAGCACACATAGCACCTGGCCTGTGTTTGTGTGGATGTACAACCTTCCCCCCTGGTTGTGCATGAAGAGGAAGTACATTCACACGAGTATGCTAATTGAGGGGCCGAAACAACCAGGGAACGACATCAATCTGTATATGGGGCTGCTGAAAGAGGAGCTAGACACGCTGTGGAAAACGCCAGCCAATACGTGGGACACCGCAGAGGAAGAATATTTTCCTATGAGAGACGCACTGCTCACGACGGTGCACGACTATCTCGGTTACGGATATCTCGCCGGGCAGGTGGTCCAGGGATTTTTTGGATGCGTCAGGTGCATGGATGACACAACGTATCGCCAGCTAGATAGAGATCCCGGGTCTTCGAAAACCGTGTGCATGGGACATCGAAGGTGGCTTCGCGACGATGACCCGTGGAGGAAACGCAAGGATCTGTTCGATGGTGAAACCAAACCCCGAAGACGCCCGCGTATGAGGAGCGGCGAGGAAATAGATGAGCTGTTGAAAAATTGGAAAGATTGCCCACCGGGAAAGAAGCAAAAGGCGCCAGAGCTAGGAAAGAAGCGAAAGGCGCCAGAGCCGCTGCTGAAGGTATGGAAAACGAGGTCTGTTTTCTGGGACTTGCCGTACTGGAAGATCCACCGTGTGCCTCATAGCCTTGATGTCATGCATATCACGAAGAATGTGCGCGAGAGTCTGCTTGGTACCCTGCTCAACATGCCAGAGAGGACCAAAGATGGGTCGAAAGCAACGGCAGACTTGAAATCAATGGGCATCAGGCAGGAGCTTCGCGCTAATGATGATGATGATGATGATGATGAGGCGAAGCAGGACACAGAAAGTCGTCGCAAAGGCAAAAAGGACAAGAAGACTGGAAATGACTACCCTCCCGCGTGCTTCACTCTAAGTCAGGACGAGATCGATCAGTTTTTCACCTGCCTCGTAGGAGTAAAACATCCTTACGGTTACGCGGGGAAGATAAGCAGATACCTAGACCCAGCGAAGCAGATGTTCAGCGGGATGAAGTCTCACGACTATCACGTGCTGATGACGCAGATACTTCCAGTTGCAATCCGTGGGATCATGGACGCGCACGTCCGTGAAACGCTATTTGGCCTATGCAACTTTTTTGACATCATCTCTCGGAAGTCGGCTGGCGTTAGGCAACTCAGAAGGCTACAGGAAGAGATCGTGGTGATACTATGCGAGCTTAAGATGTACTTCCCGCCCGATTCTTCGATGTTATGGTGCATCTGCTGGTCCGTATCGTGGAGGATATCATCCAACTCGGGCCGACGTTCCTGCACAGCATGATGCCGTTCGAAAGGATGAATGGTGTCATCAAAGGATACGTTCGCAACATGTCACGTCCAGAGGGAAGCATAGCCAGGGGCTTTTTGACTGAAGAGTGCATCTCCTACTGCACAAATTATCTAGGCATCGATAATCCCGTTGGTCTGCCCGTCAACAGGCACCTCGGCAGGCTCGCTGGATGGGGTCACCGTGAGGGTCGCCGCGAAATGCATGTCGACTTCGAGGGTCGACTCGCCGACTTTGAAAGAGCAAACCTAGTCGCGCTACAACACATAGACGTGGTCGATCCTTGGGTGGTAGAGCACAAAACCTTTATTGAGAAGACGTACAATGACCAAGGAAAACAGAGGCCGGACGGAGATATAATCAAAGAGCACAACTCATGTTTTACGTGTTGGTTCAAGCAGAAGCTTCTGTCGTACCCTTTACATGAGGATTCTTCCGCGGAAGAACAACTCATATTCGCCTTATCACAGGGCGCCGAGCACAACCTGATGACCTATGACGCATACGATATCAATGGCTCCACATTCTACACCGAGGACAAGGACATGAAGAGCGATGGTTATCAGAACTCCGGGGTAACGATGGAATCCTACACCGGTAACGACAATGACAGATACTACGGAAGGATCGAGGAGATCTGGGAGCTGAGCTATGCTGGAGAGAAGGTCCCTATGTTCCGTGTCAGATGGACCAAGAGCGTCCTAAAATAATACCGGTATTTCACCACCATGGTTATACCCGAAGCCAAATCCAAGACCGAGGGCGCAAACGTCACCGCGAAAAATGAGCCATGGGTACTGGCTTCCCAAGTGGACCAATGCTTCTTCATTACCGACCCGTCAAAGCCCAGTCGTGTTGTCGTGAGGAGAGGCAAAAGGAAGATCATCGGAATGGATGGAGTAGCCAATGAGCAAGACTTGACAAATCGGCGACCGAAGATCGAACTTGGCGACGACGATGAAGTAGCAGCATACACCACAAGAAGAAGCAGGACCACCCTACCTAAAGGACGTCCGTTCCACAGAAGAACTCCATTTGCGAAAAAGAAGGGCAAGAAGATTGTGAACAGATAGCTAGCTAAGATCGATTGTATTTAAATCGTAGTCTTCATTTCTCGATCGTATTTCATGGGCATTTTAATTTTGAACTCATGAATATTTTTTAAATTTCATGGACACTTGATCTCGATCCCCCTCCATCTCGATCGCTATCCCACCTCGCTAGATCCGGCCCCCGTCGCCGCCGAGCACTCCCCGCACCCTCTCCCCCGCTCCACCGGCCGCTGCCGTCGACCCACCGCATCCTCCCCCCACTCCACCGCCGCCGACGACCCACGGCACCCTCCCCCGCTCCACCGCCGCCGAGCACCCCCCGCACCCTCTCCCCCGCACCCTCTCGCACCCTCCCCGGCCCGCTCCACCGTCAGAAATGAATGCAACTAAAATTGCAAAAAAAAAAACAAATTTGATTATATTTTCAAATAACAAATTTGATGATATTTTCAAATAATAAATTTGATGATATTTTTTCATATCCATAAATATTTTCAAATAACAATTTTGATGATATTTTTTAAAAAATTATTATTATTTTTATAAAAAAAATATTACTGTTATGATTTAAACAAGTTTGAGCGTATTTAAACACAAATAAATATCAAACAACATTTTAAATGTTGTTAACATGGCAACAAACTGCATATTATTTTTCTACATGAAATTCTGATCATCGAGCATATGTGACATGTTATATTTGGATGCATGGATAAAAAGATATGTGCAAAGAAAAAATGCATAAAAACAAAAATTGGGGAGCCTGGAAATCGAACCCAGGACCTCCTGGTGTGTGCGCTGTGTGCTGACCAGTCAGGCTAGTGTGTGTGTTCTGATAGAGATACGGTTAGGTGGAATATAACCTGAGTGCTCGAACTGTAATAAAAAAACATTCTAATGGCGCACCGCTGCGGGGTGTGCCATTGCTATCTAAAAAAACATTCTAATGGCGCACCGCTGCGGGGTGCGCCATTAGTAAGCTCCCCCCCCCCACTCCATCTATTCACCTCCCTCGCCAGATCCCCACTCCACCTAACTTTGCCCCCTCCGCCCCAACCATACGCCGCCGCCCCGCCTTGCTCCGTGTCACGACCGGTTTTCCGGGTATTAATTTCCCAGAAAATGGCCTTTGTGCTCACCAGCTCCAGGATTACTGTTAGCTGAGGAGGAACCAACTTGTTACAGAAACTCCAAGCATAAATACATAATATGTAGTACAAGACCATTCTGGCCTATGAGTACAACATAACGTTGCTAGTGGTTGATGGCGGAAGAGGTTTGTGGATCATCAGCGTTATGGGACTCCATTTCCCACAGGAACAGCTGACCAGGTTTTACTCATATCTTCGCGAGGCTGCTATCACCGTTGCTTAGGTACCGGGGCTGTCATCGCAATGCTCCTCTCTATGCAAGAAATCTGACCAAGACAATAGCCAGGGACAAGCCAGTGAGTACTTTGAATGTACTCGCAAACATTATGAACATGGGTATAATATAACAAATCATGCTCTAAAATATTCTATGATCACAACATCAGTCATAAAATGGAATCCCTGATGCATGCAAGCAGGCTATTTATATGCAACATGAATATGTAATAGCAGAGTAGTAATAAAATGCACCGGTCGGGTGTCTGAAGCGACGCCTCGAAAGGGTAGTAAATAACGAGCGTGCCTCAGTCGGGCGTCTGAGCGACACCACATAAAGGGCTTATAAAGTTAATAAATAACAGCATGCCACGATCGAGGCGTCGGCGACACCACATAAAGGGCTTATAAAGTAAATAAATAACAGCATGCCACAGTCGGGCGTCTGAGCGACACCACATAAAGGGCTTATAAAGTAAATAAATAACAGCATGCCACAGTCGGGCGTCTGAGCGACCCCACATAAAGGGCTTATAAAGTATATAAATAACAGCATGCCACAGTCGGGCACCTGAGCGACACCACATAAAGGGCTTATAAGAAAACAATCATAGTGAATATCCAGGAGGTAAAACCATCCCAGGGATACTCAATACTTCCAATAATATAAAGGGGTTAGTCCATAATAATAATAATCATAATCATCATAAGTCACAAGTCACGATCCATGTTCTGGTTTAGTAGGCTTCTCCTCCGAAGACCGACACTAAGACCGACACTTGACCCAACCCAGACTGTAGTCCTTAACCATGGACACGGCTATTTGAATAGATGTTTAATCTCTGCAGAGGGTGTACTCTTTACCCACGAGTAACTGATTCCTTTAGTCCATCGGGACTAATTCCGTCTACGGTCTTTTAACTGAAAACACACCTGACCTGCACACACCAGCTTAACTTACAGGTGTCTGGAATCACCCACCACACCTGTCAAGAAAAACTCTAAGTGGGGAGGCTACAACCTCGCGTAGCATGGGATCAAATTTATATCGCGCGCTCTAAGGGGAGGCCTCCCCTCTCGGTACCAACCGGAAACACCCATGCCCCCTGACCGGATGACTGGCTTTAATCCATGGCCATGGTACCGTCATCCCGGCCCCTCTGTACGGTGTGTGCTAGAAAGGGGTTGACAACTTACTGAACCGTACCCTACCTGTGGCAGGGACAAGTGGTAGTACGAAACAAGTGTGGGGGTTACCGGAACAAGACTCGATCTATGGTCGACTCAGGAGGTTTAAGTATTCCCTTCATGATTAGCATAACGAATATATTTCATCCAACAGACAGAATCACCACTCATCATACCCCATCATGCCATACCGGACACACTCGTCTCGACGAGGAACTAGGGACAAGCTCAGGTCTACCCAAGACAGAGACTTTCCCGGCTTCCTTCCGGCAGGCACGACAAGCATGCGAGGATGATTACTGTCACAAGCATGACCATTTCCAACAGCAAGGAAATCTCCAATATGCATGAGATCATTAATATGCACTCATGAGTTTGAACATATCATCACATAAAATAACGGACACTCCGTGTCGAGGTGGTATTGTAACCATGTCAGACAACACACACAAAATTATGCCCGAATTCAGAATGCTTGCCTTCAAGGGTATGCAAGAGGGGGTGCATATTTGAAAATTTCCTTCTTCTTCAAAGACCTATTTTCGAAATTATTCAAATTAACACATCGTTTCAAAATAGTGCAAAAAAGTTTTCTTAAATTTTTTCAAATAAATCTTAAAATAAACTAGATTAAATTTGAGAGAGGTGGGAAAAAGAATCAACTCATTTGGAGTTTTATTTAAAAAGATATAGTCAGTCAAAGTTTAGTCAAATATCTGGTTTTAAAAATAAAACAGAAAAAGAAAAACGCTTCGGATAAATACACGTCGAAGACGTACTCTGAAATCGCCTTGATTATCCAGCGTGGACGGCGCGAGGTCCTCGACGGTGGGCCCGCCTGGCCCACTGGTCAGGTTTGACCAGTCCACGCGCGCGTCGCCTCCTCTGACCGAACAGAGGCGAGCTCCGGCGAGGCTCGCCGGCGAACGGAGGCGTCCCTCGGTGATCCAAGGACAGGGATGGATCCGCGATGTCAGGGCGGTCCTTCCCGTGGTTGACTTGCCGGCGGGGACGGAGTGAGTCATCGGTGGCGAGCTTCGCGACGGCCGGTGGCTTCGGGAGTTTTGGGGGTTTGGACTACAGTGGCTTTCCGTCGGGGCTAAAGGTCTGGGCGGCTCCGCAAGATCATGTGGAGTCAGGTGGTGGCGTTGGACGGACGGGAGGGGCTCTGGTTGCGGTGAACGGAGCTGGGACGTGGCGGGGGCCGAACCGGCCGGAGTTGGGGAAGACGGCTTCCCCCCGATGATTGTTGATTGTGGGGGTGCCATGGGGGTGGCCTGAGGTCGCCTGAGTGCTCACATGAGCTCGGCGGCCTCCTTTTATAGCGCGACGAGGTTGGTTCCACGGCGGTGGATAAGGATGCCGGCGACCGACGTTCTGTAGCTTGCAGGGCACCGTGTCGAGGCTGGGATGGCGGCAGGAGCTAGCGGACGAGCGGACACTGCTCCAGGGGCGATATGGCGAGCGGGGGTGGCTCGGGCGGCGCCGACCAGTGCAGAGGCTGTTGGGCGACAGTGGCGGCTAGCTTCTGGCTTGCCGGAGACGTGGCGAGGGGCTGTGGTGCTCGTGAGGGGGTACGGGTCGAGGCTTGGCCCTACGCTCCGAGTGTCAGAGGGTTTGGATAAGCTCGGGGAACATGTCAGTGGCACGGCGGCTCCGGCGTGGCACCTGCAAAACGCGCGCTCTGGGCGCGCCCAGAGCACGCTCACCAGGTGCTCGGCGAAATGCCAGTGCATGCCACAGAGCTTGGGTGAGGCTGGCAAATAGCAGACCTAGGTTAGGAGTAGCTAGGAGCTTTGTGGACAAGGTTGCTGGGTCAGTGGATCAAGTTCATATTGCAAACTAAACTTCATGTCAAAACTGATCATGCCCATAAGGTGTTTGACAAAATGCCAAGGGCACTAAGGCATTTCTTGGGGTGGCTAGAATCTCCAGGTTGGGGTCTCTTTAGATGCAAAAGAGAGTGGTAAGGTCGTTTGGGCAAAAGAAGAAACTTGCTAGTGCAAGTTTTGCAAATCTTCAGTTTTGGTCAGAAAGAAAAGGGCATGATTGCAAGCACTAAAATTGCTCCAATGAGTCCAACCTCCTGGACTTAAGGGTTTTGTAGGATGGGTTATAAGTAGGAAAAGGGATCACAGCAAAAATGGCAAGTTAAAATATAGTTGTAGTACCAATCATCATGTTGGACCAGAATGAAAAAGAGGTTGATTCACTCAATTCTTTCAAAGGACATCACTGGGTTTTTGCAAAAAGTTGAATAATACACCCTTATTAACATCCCATAATTTTGGTAGAAGTTTTAAAGAATATTTAAATAGGTTGTAGTGCAAAAGTGAGATTTGACCAGATTTGAAAACTTGGTGTAGAACTCAAAATATCCAATGAATGAAATATATATTTGCATAAAAGTGATCCAAAAACATCACATGATATCTCCAAATTTTGGTGGGATTTTTAAATAATTTTATCAAAGCGTTGTAGTGCAAAAGAGGCCCTGAAACTTATAAAAATCATTTTTAATGAAAAAGGCTCAGGGAAAAATAATTATGCAAATAATCCCACTGATAAAAGAAATGTTTTTCTTGAGAGGAAAAAAAATAAGTCCAACAATGATTGAAAAGTTTTCGCTTGAGGTAAAAATCCATAATAATAAAGAAAAGAGTGGTTCTGAAATCAGAAGGAAATACAGAAAATAAAAGTTTTAGTTTCCTGGCAAAATTTTAATTAATAAAACAAGATTAAAATTTTGGGGTGTCACACTCCGCCCCCTCCGGCCGCCGCGCCTGCACGCCCTAGGGTTCCGGCTCCAAGGTGGGTGGCAAGCTCGACGCGCCGCCTCCTCCTCGACGCGCCGTCGCCCGCCGCCTCGTCGACGCTGGTGCCCTCCTACGGCAGCCTGCCGTTATCCCACAGGTGATTCCTCACCTCTCCCCCTCCCCCTCCTACCCCCTAGGCTACCTCCCGCGAGTACCACAACCCTCTTCCCCCGTGTTCTAGGGTTAGCAAATTTGAGTGTCCTCCAGGTTGAGTTTCTTTCTAGGTGCTACGTGTGCGGGTCGGAGGTGGAGGAGCTGCGGCACCGCAACTGCGCCAGCATCGACTGCAACCGGATCTACCTGTATATATTTTGGTCCTTCCTTTCTAGATTGTGCTACTATTTAGATTTGTTAGATAGTTTGAGATGCAGGTTGTGCTAAGTGCAGTGTGGAATGTAGTGAACTGAAGTGGAGTGGTGGTGGTGCAGGTGTTGTGGTGGGTGCTTGGAGGAGCTGAGGGGCTGCTGCTGTAGGGAGTGCAGGGGCGCGCCACGGCTGCAGCTGCTTCTACCGGGGCACCAGAGATACGACAACTAGCATCTGTACCGCGACGTACGACCATCTCAAGCTGAGCTGAGCTGAGCTGAGCATCATCCAGTCCAAGTGCAGTCTAGTCGTTGCTCGATTAGAGAAGGTTTACAGGTAGCTGTTTGTCTCTTGTATGTTATGTATACTACCTACATACTAGTAGTTGTGACAAACATAGGAGGTGGCTTCAAGAGGATTACTTGTGCATATATTTCTGTGGGTCTTACCACCATTTTTCTTGCATTCTGATTCGTCGGTGCATCTTTTGTTTTGTTCTTTTAATTGATACTAGCATGCAGTGTATTGATCATTTTCTGCTGCCAACATGTACAACTAGTTTAGTGTAGTAGAAGAAGAAGATGAGGTGACAGAGACAGACAGTGACTAAAACCAAACGCCCTCCACTATATAATTAACTGGAGCTTGAGTAGAGCAGAGCAGACCAGATGAACGAACGAAATCGACATTGTCATCCTCTTTAATTGAATTGAATGGTTTCAACAAGACAATGATGAATGGATGTAGCATTTATATACAATTCTCTCATCATAAAACTAGTAAAGTAATGTGGGTAAGTAGAGTAAATGATTATGAGGATGCTAGCTGTTCTTTGCAAGATTTGCATCAGTCAAGTATACTCTGTTTTTTAAAATAAGTACTCTCTATTTGTTTGGGTGCAAATTGTTGTTGGCTTCAGGTTGCAAATTGATTATCATCAGTCTCCAGTTCATACTTTAGAAAATAATTAAGGTGGCTGGAGTCATAGGCATTTTTATTTAGAAAAACAACGAATAATATGACCATCGTAAGTGGCAACCGTACTAAGTGAGCAATCTCCGGACCTAAGATCCATATATCAATAACAAAATATATGAGTAGCAAAATAAACAGAATGATATAGCATATCAGCAAACTTGAGCTCTACACAAGTAATTCATCTTTTCATCCCCAGAACAGAACCGGCAGTCCACCCTAGTAGAATATCAGTTCTACTTTGCCCCCTAGTAGATCTGGTAGAGTAAGAAACTCCCCTTATAATGATGCTTTTCTATAGAAAAAATGATCCTGGATTTTTTATGGTATTCTTTGTGGTATTAAGATGGAAACCTGGGATACTATTTCTGTTAGGGGATGGTGTTATATTAAGATGCATATATTGTTATGTTACACAAATTGTATCACCTTGCCACTTAAGTCAGCCTTCCTTTAAGCAGAAAATTCAGTTAGGAGCTCTTTGTTAGGAGGTCTTGGCAAAAACTTGAGCTCTTGTCAAAAATTCAGTTATGGCATCTGGAATTATGTCAGTTTTGTTTTGTAACTAGAAGACCAAAGTGTTAGGAATTCTGCCCAAACTGTAGTTTTCAGTATTCTGTCCAAACTGAAAACTGTTAAAAAGACCATGTGTTTTTTGGTCAAAATCTGCATGTAAAACTGAAATAATCAGTCATAAAGAATATCCTCAAGACCATGTGTTTCTTGGATTTCTGTAATGATGACGGAACATTATAAGCATTGTACTCCAGTGTGTATGAAGGATACAAAACATTTAGCAACTTCTCTGATTTTATAAAGTTGTTCTTATATGGGTGAAACTTCACTTGTTTTTAGGCTAGTGCAGGGTGTTGCTTTATTGTGATGCCTCTGTGATCACATTGAGAAAGACTTGCAAAGATGATGATCATCTTTTACAGAAAACAATTTCTGTAAACACGTCAGTAACTCTGCTAGTTTGCTGGGTTTTGCCTCCGACCATTGTGTCGTGATGAATTTGCAGGTACCCCGAGAGGCCCTTGAGTTTGCCGGAATGTCGATTAACTTCCGTTCCGGCAAATTCGGGTACTCCATATGTCCTAGTTTCAGCAAAGGTCATGCTGAAATTTTCCATGAATTTTAGCATGACTTTGCTAAAAATAGGACATATGGGGTACTTGCGACTAATGCATGGGCCGGGGTATCTTAGTACTTTGTTAAGTAGGATCAACTGCCCCGCCATTCTTGCTGCATTAAACCATATGTGGCAACAGAGCCAAGTGATTAGGCCCAACTTAGAATTCTCCTTAGCATCGATAAACCCTAGATGATAAACCCAACATACGTGGCAATAGAGCCAAGTGATTAGTGCCAAGTGATTAGGCCCAACCTAGGGTGCCTCGGCATCGATAAACCCAAAATGATGAAAACTTAACTTAGCATTTAGGGTGCCTCGGCGTCGACAAACCCTAAATGATGAAACCTTGGCTTCTATAGGGTTCCTCGGTGTCGATGAGAACCTAAATGATGAACGCTTAGGCTTTTAGGGTGCCAATAACCTAAATGATCTTGTTCCTTGACAATAACCAACTTTTTGACCAAACTTTTTTCCTATTTAGAGCGAAACATGGCCAACAACGATGAGGCCGGTGGTTCGGGCGGCAAGCAATTCTGGGAGTTTTCCTAGGAGATGGAGGAACAACCTCACTGCTATGAGGACGCCGCGGAAGACACCGATCCTGACTACACAAACCCTAGTGGCGTCGGGGATGACACCACTTATGGTGCGTGTAAGTGCATCTAGTGCCACCCCTAGTTGGTTTTGGAGTATTGACGACAAAGTTGGTTGAGGGACTAATGCGTTTGTAAGAATTGCAGGATAACGCAGCTGGTGTCCCTCATTGATTCGGTTTACCTACCGGAGATGACCCCTAAAAATGTATGAAGACATTGAAGACAACGGTGGTGTGTGAAGATATTCACACTGAAGTCTATGACATGAGAAGACATTTAGTGAAGACTATGGAGCGCGAAGACTGAGTTGTTTCGTTGTTTCGTTTTCTTCTTTGTTGAGTCATAGGAATCACCGTACTGTTAACTGGGGTCCAAGTGAACTACGTCAGAGTGACTGAAGTGATGCTCAAACCAAATCCTATGTCTTCGAGCGAAGACAATGAGAGAAAATCTTATCCAGAGCTGGATGAGTCAGCTTTGCTTGTAGCCCAAGTAAAGTTGTCGTGTGTGTTTGAAATATGACCGTTGGAACACGTGTCAGTTCCTTAGTGACCCAGGGTCATTTCGGACATATCAGGTCGGGTTGCCTTGTGGCTATAAATAGCCCACCCCCTACACCATAAATTGGTGGCTGCTCAGAGTTAGTTTACGGCTTTTGTCATTTTGAGAGCAACCCACCTCGAAGCCTTTGAGAGAGAAATCCTTGCAAGGACAAAGCCCAAACACCCAGAGCCAAAGAGTGTTAGGCATCACTGAAGTCTTTACATCATGTGACTGAAGACTTATTACACTTGAGGACTGTGTATCCTCCAGCCGGTTAGGCATCGCGTTCTGAGCATCCAAGAGTCATTGTGGATTGCGGGTGAGCGAAGTCTGTGAAGGTTGAAGTCTACCTTGAAGACTTACGGAGTGATTAGGCGAGGACTGTGTGTCCTTAGCTCAAGGGAATAAGGTGAAGACACGGTCTTGAGTTGAATCTCAGCCTCCCTAACCAGACGTACAGTTGTCACAGCAAGTGGAACTGGTCCAACAAATCTTGTGTCTTCAACAAGTGACTGGTTCTATCTCTTCCCGCCTTTACTTTGAGTTTGTCTTCGTGAAGTCATTGCTTATCTGTTATATATGTTTGACTTCATTGCTTGACTACTTTCGTTGATTGGCTTCATACTATCTTCCATCCTGATGCTTACTACCTTGCTGCTATTAGTCTTCGTACGTTAACACTATTGCATACTTGACTATGGCTTGCTTGTTGTAGTTTATCTTCCGCCGCATATCGATTAGGTCATTTCTACTGATTGTCTTTGAAACTTCCACGTTTTGAAGACTTTGATAAAAATCGCCTATTCACCTCCCCCCCCCCCTCTAGTCGATAACTAGCACGTTCAATTGGTATCAGAGCGAGGTACTCCCTTGTTCTGTGTGATTCGGTTTAACCACCTGGAGTTTAGCTATGTCGACTGCAGGATTGAGGAATGTATCTTGCCCCACCTTTGACGGTCATGAATATCCTCGGTGGAAAACCATGATGAAGAAACGACTCATGGCTATGGACAACGAACTGTGGACCGTCACTGAGATTGGTCTTACCGATCTATGCAAGATGGCGGAGGCTGATGACATTCGCAAGTACACTCTACCGAACCTCACAGCGAAGTGTGTCATCTTCTCCTGCCTGTCCCGAAATCAGTTCAGGAACGTCATGCACCTCAATCACGTGAAGCTAATCTGGGACCGGCTTTCTGAGGTCTATGATAGTCATCTTAATCGTCATGATCCTTGGCTTGATGACTACAAGGAGTCTCTTAAAGAGATGACCTTTCCACCTGAATCGTCCTCATCTTCACCATACCTCATGGCAGGGGGTGCTAAGGTAACTGAATGCTACCTCTCTGAAACCAGTGATGATGAATCAGGTGCTGAATTTGGCCCCAGCTATGTCAAACTTGCTTCCCTTGCCACTAAACAACAGAGGTCTTTTGAAAAGATTCAAAACATGCTTAGTAAGAGCGTTGATATGTTGGGCGAAGAAATGGATCAGTCAAAAGCTTTGGCTGAAAGTATTCAGAGACTTCATTCCAAGTTTGATGCCCTTCAAGATCAACATAATGCTCTCTTGTCTAATCAAGAGAAACTTTTTTCTGAATGTCTTCAAAGAGAGCAAGATCTTGAAAAGATAAGAGTGGATTATGAAGATCTTCTGAAGAAGCACGATTCATTACTTGCTCAACAAATCAGCGTTGCTCAGGATGGATTTGAACCACCATGTCTAAAATGCATTGAGCGTGATAACACTACCTCTGTTGCTGAATGTTCCACTGTTGCTGCTGTTGCTCTATCTTCTACTACTGATGTGGTAACTAACCCCTCTGCGGAGGATACCACTACTATTGCTGATGAAAATGCTAGGTTGAAGACATTGCTTGAAACAGGGATGTATAAAAGTCTGAAAGGGCATCAGACACTTTGCGATGTCCTCAAAAAGTAGATTCTGAACCAAAACCCTAGGAAAGAGGGTGTTGGGTTCGAGAGGAAAATGAATGTTGATGGTTCCTACTAGAAGCCTGAGCAGTATCCCAAAACCACATGGGTTGCTGCAAAGGAACCTTCAATGGATTCATCCACCCTATCTGGATTTACCTGTGCTAATCCTATTATCATTGATGAATCCTTTGATGCAAACTATAAACTGTTCAAAAATCAGAATGGTGAAGTGTTTTCCAGGTATATTGGTACTAACTGCAGGAATGGACCGCCAATGAAGAAGATCTGGGTTCCTAAAAGCTGTCTTGAGAATCTTCCTGTGAATGTTGTCATGACACCACCAGGGAAGAAGACAAACCCCAGACCAAAGGTGTCACATGGTCCAACGGCTTCATACGGAAACAGGACTCACCTGAGTCACCCTAACGCCAATGTTTTGCAGGGAAATCATACTCAAACTTATGAATATGAGCGTGTGTCTTCAAACCGCTATGTTCATAGAACTAAGAACTTTTCTGCTTATTCATATGAGTATCATTCATCTCCTGCAAGGCTATTTGCTAGGGATCCAAAGCCGAAATTCTCAGATGCTGCACTTAGACTCATTGCTTCTAAGCCACCCCTAAAGATGTGGGTGGTGAAGAAGAACTAACTCTCTTTTGCAGAACATGGTCTCTAGCCAGCAATCAAAGGCGTCCGATATTATTGCTGGGGACCTAAAACACAAAGGGACGCATGATAAAATGATCTTATCATATATTTCACATGTGAATCGCTTACCAGTCATACTATGAGTTCTAACCTTATGCTAAGTGTTGTGATAATCCATGTGAACATCGAATGCTTATGCTTCACAACATACCTTGTGAAGCCTATCCTCCTAATTGCATTGTAGGGTATGACACCTCGTGCTTCAGAATGGATTATGGACAGTGGATGCACTAATCATATGACTGGTGATCGAAGTCTTCTCGTCGACTCAACCTTACGTCCGTCCGACAAGAGTCAAATCTCATTTGCTGACACTGGTAAAGGCAAGGTATTGGGTCTAGGTAGAGTTGCAATATCAAAGTATCAACACATGGATAAAGTGATGCTTGTTGAATCCCTTTGATTCAACTTAATGTCTGTCTCAATGCTTTGTGACTTAAACATGATTGTGCTATTCGGAAAATATCGTTACCTTGTACTAATGGAATCTGACAAGTCTCTAGTCTTTGAAGGGTATAGGAAAGGTGATCTATACATGGTAGATTTCTCAGCAGGTCCACAACTTGTCGTATGTCTTCTTGCAAAAGCTTCAGAATGCTGGCTCTGGCATCGAAGGCTGGGACATGCTGGCATGAGGAACTTACACACTCTCGTCAAGAAGAAGCATGTCATAGGCATCGAAGGTGTCAAGTTCAAGAAAGATCATTTGTGTGGTGCCTGCGAAGCTGGGAAGATGACTAGGGCCAAGCACCCCTCGAAGACAAGCATGACGACATCTCAACCCTTCGAGCTGTTGCACATGGACTTATTTGGCCCTACTCACTACTCTACCCTCACAACAACGGCGTGTCTCTATGGATTCGTCATTGTTGATGACTACTCAAGATATACATGGATGCACATAATTCTCTACAAAACTGAAGTACAAGATCTCTTCAGACGATTCGTCAATCGAGCAATGAACAATTATGGCGTCAAGATCAAGCATATCAGAAGTGATAACGGCACTGAACTCAAGAACTCCGGGCTTGATCTTTATATGGATACAATGGGAATCACTCATGAATTTTCTGCTCCATACACACCTCAGCAAAATGGCATTGTTGAGCGCAAGAACAGAACCCTCATTGAGATGGCTCGAACAATGCTTGACGAGTATAAAACACCAAGAAAATTTTGGCCTGAAGCTATTGATACAACTTGTCACATCATCAACCGTGTCTACATCCATAAGCTTCTGGGCAAAACATCCTATGAGCTCCTTACTGGCAAGAAGCCAAATGTCAGCTACTTCAGAGTCTTTGGTGCTAGGTGCTGGATCAAGGATCCTCATCACAAGTCAAAATTTGAACCCAAAGCTCAACGAAGGCTTCATGCTCGGTTATGGAAAGGATTCATACTCTTACAGAGTCTTCAACCTCTTCCACTACAAAATTGTTGAAACTATGGATGTGCGATTTGATGAAACCAATGGTTCACAACGAGAGCTCCTGCCAAGCACATTAGATGAAGCTCCTTCCAGTGAATCTATCAAGCTGATGGGAATTGGTGAAATCATTCCCTCTGAAGCACATCCTGAAGAGGAACTTATCATTTCTGCACCAAACCAACCTGAAGACAATGCTCAGACTGAAGACAATCCTCCCAATGATGACAATGATCAGCATGAGCAAGGTCTTCGTCCAGTTCATCCTCGTGTTGCAAATGAAGTACAAATTGAGAAGATAATTGATAGCATCAACGCACCTGGTACATGCTCATCTTGCTCAAGGGCGACACAGCTAGCAAATTTCTGTGGGCATTTTTCATTTGTATCAATATCTGAACCCAAGAAAGTTGCTGAAGCCTTTATGGAACCTGAATGGATTCAAGCCATGCAAGAAGAACTTCAACAGTGTAAGCTGAATAATGTTTGGGAACTTGTCCAGCGCCCTGACCCTCGCAAGCATAACATTATTGGCACTAAATGGATATATCGGAACAAGCAAGATGAGCATGGTCAAGTCGTCAGAAACAAAGCACGTCCTGTGGCACAAGGATATACTCAAGTTGAAGGAATTGACTTCGATGAAACATTTGCTCCTGTGGCTAGGCTTGAAGCTATTCACATACTGCTAGCCTATGCCAATCACCACAACATCTTGCTATATCAAATGGATGTGAAAAGTGCTTTCCTCAATGGCAAGATTGAAGAAGAAGTGTATGTTGCTCAACCACCTGGCTTTGAAGATCCAAAACATCCTGATATGGTGTACAATCTGAACAAAGCACTATATGGCCTCAAACAAGCTCCTCGCGCTTGGTATGATACAATCAAAGACTTCCTGAAGAGCAAGGGCTTCAAACCTGGATCCATCGATCCCACATTCTTCACGAAGACATATGATAGTGAACTGTTTGTATGCCAAATATATGTGGATGACATAATCTTCGGCTGCACCAATCAGAAGTATAGTGATGAGTTTGGATACATGATGCAAGAGCAATATCAGATGTCCATGATGGGTGAGCTGAAGTTCTTCCTTGGTCTTCAAATTCGTCCGCAAAGAAATGGCATCTTCATATCTCAAGAAAAATATCTCAAAGACTGTCTAAAGAAGTTCGGCATGCAAGATTGCAAAGGGTACACGACGCCAATGCCAGCCAAACATCATCTTGGTCCCGACGACAATGGTAAAGAGTTCGATCAACAGGTATACCGCTCCATGATTGGTTCTTTACTTTACCTATGTGCATCTAGGCCAGATATTATGCTTAGTGTTTGCATGTGTGCTCGATTCCAAGCGGCACCAAAGGAATTGCATCACTTAGCCGTGAAGCGAATTCTTAGATATTTGGCTTACACACCAACAGTCGGATTATGGTATCCAAAGGGCTCAAGGTTTGATCTGGTTGGATTCTCGGATGCTGATTATGCTGGTGACAAGGTGGATCGCAAGTCAACATCAGGAACATGTCACTTTCTGGGACGATCACTTGTCTGTTGGTCTTCAAAGAAGCAAAACTGTGTATCGCTCACAACTGCTGAATCTGAATACATTGCTGCTGGATCTTGTTGTGCTCAGCTTCTGTGCATGAAGCAAACTCTCAAGGACTATGGCATCGATCTGAAGCAAGTCCCTCTCTTCTGCGACAACGAAAGCGCCATCAAGATTGCCAACAATCCAGTTCAGCACTCGAAGACAAAGCACATTGAAATTCGTCATCATTTTCTCAGAGATCATGTTATGAAGAAAGATATTGACATCATTCATGTCAACACTGAAGAACAACTGGCAGATATCTTCACAAAGCCCTTGGATGAGAAAAGGTTTTGCAAGTTACGGTGTGAGCTAAATATCTTGGAATCCTCAAATGTCCTGTGATCAGGCACACATCCTAACACTTATGCATGTTGATGACTTAGATGTACAACACACGAAGTAAAGTATATCTTCAATCAATGGAGACTTACATTCTGAGTGTGAATACATTAACGTGGAATTTGACTCCGGAGCGCCACGATAATTGTGCGTAGTGTCTGGGTCTAATACTTCCTATACGGTGGGTAACGCCACCACCAAATTTCTTGCTTTGAAGTGTTTCACTCATGGCGTTATTGTTGAATATCTTCGAATATTGATTTGTCTTCAACTTTCAACTTATCTTCATGACTTACTTCACTATGTTGAGTTGATTGCTTTCTCATATATATATATATATATATATATATATATATATATATATATATATATATATATATATATATATAGCTATGTCTCTCTGCATCCTTATCGGCATTCACTTATAGCTATGTCTTCATTGTTGAATCTTTTGAACTAAGTGAATGTGATCGGACCCTAATCTCTCTATTCTTACTATCTCAAACTCTATCTGTCCAAATCATATGCATTCTATTGAAACTGTCGAATGTCTTCTCTGCATCCTTGTCAGCAGAAGACACAGAGACAAAATATCAAGTCCTATTTAAATGATTCATCTTTATTGTCGATATCCGGAGAAGCCGGAATAACCATCCGACAAATTTGGCGGGCGTGGGAACGTGGGACAACTCTGAGTATGTTGCATGCTTGCCACGTGTCCCACGGATGTGAAAAGATAGGGGCACCTGCGTAATTGCGCTGCGCCGCACACCTACTTATAAATACGTGTCCCCTGCGGTAAAGAAAACCTTCTTCCACCTCTCCACCTTGTAAAAACCCTAGCGCCACCGCTAGCTCTCGACGACGCCGGCGACGAAGCGCTTAGCTGTCGCGACTTCTCCGACGCCGTCCTCACGCCGGCCGCGGGCATCGTCCTCTCCGCCGCCATCGTAGGTGTCCTCCGTCGCCAAGTTAGGGCACGGTGGATTGAACTGCTCGGTCTCCTACTCAACCCATCTAGCAGTTCTTCGTGTGGTAAATATAACTCTATTTTTACCTGCTTTTTGATCCTGAATGATTCATCCAATTTACCAAAATTGGTTTCTGTCTATACAAAGTTAGATCTATTCTGTCTGCATCTCATACTGCCTAGTATATTCACTTAAGCTTCACATCAAGTTAGATTCCTCACTTGTACTTATTCACGGATTCGTACAAATCTGGAACCGACTCTCAACATATAAGTGAATGTCTTCGCAACATGAGGTCAATGTCTTCAAACTGATTTATCTTCAAAATCATCTGAGAATGCATATGACCTCTTCCCATTCCCTCGCATCTCTAATGCTGTCACAGGTACATGTCCGTGGGAGAATCCCTAGGTTCTCATAGTCTGCATTCGTTTGTATAATTCTTACAGCAACACATTGATTCTCCTGAAGCCAGTTCATGTCTGACCAGCAAGCGAAAGCCTTTGAAGCCTTTGAACATATTGAAACCGTTCAGTTTGAAGTTCATGGCTGCAGAGAAATCAGTAAGAAAGGGTGGCAGACAGCTTCGTGGGGGAACTTCAAAGGATCTGCCTGATGATCTTGTAGAAATCTACAAAACAGATCCTGAAGAAGATTACAATCAGCGCAAGACTCGAATCCAATGGATTCGACGCTATTGGGCTGAACAATGGTTCAAGTACAAGTTCGTCACCCAGGAGTACGCTGAGAAGAATGCTATCAAGAGTCCTTGGGTAATATTCTCTATCGAGGCCTTCCCCCCAAGAACAAAGTTGAAGCCATTGCGCAAGAATTCTATCCTTGCATGGTCTGTGGACCACAGCATGAAGATGCCGACCCATCCTCATTGCTCTGGTGTCGCGACGATAATCTCTTCAAGCGCAACTTCCAGTTTGCACAGGCTTCAGCAAAGGAAAACAAAACGTCATGGGGATTAGACTTCAATCCTGGTCCCTCTGCTCCCCGTGATGATGGCACACGTGAAGCTGAATAAAACAGAATTGGCCCCTTTGCAAACCTTGATGGCCTCATCTCATATGTCATGGTACAAGGTGCCAAAGTGGATCATTCTGACAATGATGTTGATTCTGATGAAGCCCCAGCCCCTCCTCCAAGGCCGCAGAAGCCAAAGAAGATTAAGGCTTCATCATCAGCTGCACCTCCAAAAGCTTCCCGTGTGAAGCCACTGGCCACTGCACCTCCTGAAGCCAGTGTGCAGTCTGAAGATCTTTCCCGCATCTCCAAGAAGACGGAGAAGAAAAAGGAAATCGTCAAAAGTACTGATCAGGCTCTGACTCCTGCTGCTATTCTGCGTGATGAGCACATTGATCTATCCAGTGATGACGATCTTGCACATGATGCTCTTGAGCAACTGATAAAGAGCAAGGAAGAAGCTGAGATCTTCAACAACTTGCCTCTCTTTGATGTGGCCGTCATCCATAACTTCATTGATGAATGGTTTGACACACCAAATCTCAGCTTTGATGATCCGCAACTTCCAATTGGACTCAGCGTCGCATTTAATGGCGCCATTGCTTCTGAGCTAGCTATTGCTCAGCGCATCGTCGAACTGAAGCACAAGATTAACTTTGAAAAAGCTCAATTCAAGAAGCATGTGGCAAATCTCAGTGTGCAAGACGTCAAGAACTTCAAGATTATGCTTCACGAGCTCAAAGAGGCGTTTCACAAGAAGCGTGAAGAAGCAAGAGGCTCTCGTGAGTGCATGAAAAATCTAGCTGACAAGTGTGTGCTTGCCTACAATGAGGCTGAGAAGCGCAAGGCTCTTGGTCGTCCTGGCATCGACCCCAGGATGGCTGCAAAGAAGAAGAAGAAGAAATCGACTGTCCAAACTGCACCTTCAAGGCAGGATGAACCTCGCATTATCTTCCCAAGCAGCATGACTGGCTCGAAGCCAAAAGTCACGTCAACCGCTTCAGAACAGAAGAAGACGAGGGCTGCAGAGGCTGAAGCCAGAAAAAGGAAAACCTCCAAAGCCTCTGATGCTGCTCCCTCCAAGAAGAAGCGCAAGATCAAGAAGAGTCGGGCTGCTCCCACAGAGCCCCTTGTTGTTGAACCCATCTTAATGGTTCGTCCTGCATCCGCTACCCAAGAACTTCGCATGACTGTTCATGAGCCTGCTTCCACAGAGGCTCCTGAAGCTGAAGAGATTCCAGCAGTCGATCCCATCACTGTTGAAGACATTGCTCATCATGACAATGTTGAAGATGATGAAGTTCTTCCTCAAATTCGTACGAATAGCAAAATCATCAGCATTGGTCGTCCTCTGACGCCAATTGCTCAGGATGCTTCATGGGCTGATCGCCCGCAAGAACAAGATTCCCCCAGTACTCCCCAACAACACCAAGCCACACTCTCCGTCCAAGTTGAAGAGGATGAGGACCTGCCCACTCCATCTCCAAAGGCGTCGCCTGTACTACAAAGGCTTCGCAAAGGACCAAGGCCTCAAGTCCCTCTTCCGAGCGTTCCAGAAGGAGAAGTGCACCATCAACCTGTTGCACGTCAAGTGTTTTCAGAAGCCACTCCTGATGTGAATGTCTCCGATTCTGAAGCACCAGCTGCTGAAGACAACCCGGCTGCATCAGTCGATGAAGAACGTCAAGAAGAACGTGTCCCTACTCCCCCCATTCCTGAAGAAGCTGTTCATGAAATGAACGTGTCTGTGTCTGACCCTCCAGCTCAGCAAGTGGAGGTTGAAAACCTTGAGGGTGCCACCACCAACACCAATGAAGCCAATGACATAGTCATGGCTAAAGCCAATATGGAGCATGTCCCAAGCACCACACCAGAAGTCAATGCTGACAATGCTCCTGAAGCGTCTGTTGTGCAGCCCGAAGCCACTGTTGCTGCCACTGCTCCTGTTCCGCCACCAAGGCCCTATATAATTGAGCAAGCATACAACCATGGCGAGCTAATCACCGTAAGATGGCCCGTTCTGGTCCCTCCGCCTAATGTCTCTGGTCCTCAATTTGACTATCACATTGAGCATAGGCCTCAGGTCCAGAAGCCAAAGCCAAGACTGCCAAGGTTTCCAGGTACTGCCACATCTGTCGGGTCTTTCAATGCAAATGGCTTCAAGAGCCACAACACATTCTTTGACAGCTCAAAGAACCCCTACACAAGGCCAAGGATTTCATCAGATCGGTTCTGGATTCATCAGCAGCGAAGCTACTACTCCTGTGTTCTGTATGATCAAGGGCGCATTTTCCATCATATGCGCCTCGACACTGAAGCCATTACTGGACTGCCCTGCTTAGAAGAAACACTTGACTGCTTTCATGATGCTGGCCTGCTCAGTTTTGTCACAGACAAAGAACATTGGAATGAAGAGCTATTGCTTCAATTCTATGCTACACTCCACATTCGCGGTTATAACAGAGATACGAGGACATGGGTTCTCGAGTGGATGACAGGCAATGTTCATCATGAAGCCAAAGCTCTTGACATCATTGAGCTTACAGGCCTATCCACTCCCGGAGAGCTCTATGAACCTGGTTGTCAAAACCACCGCAATGCTCTGGAGACCATCTTCCATAAGCCTGAACCCAATATGAGCCAGATGTTGAGCATGATGAAGCCTTTGCCACATGATGCTGAATATCCAAAGGAGTTCTTTGTTGATGACCTTGAGTATCTGCCGCGCACCATATATCACATCATCAGGCGGACTCTATGGCCTATCAAAGGACATTCATCAGCGGCAAAAATTGAAGGAGCCATGAAGACATTGGTCTTTTACATCCTCAATGGCGTCAGCTTCAATGCTCAAGATTTCTTCATCAGGCAACTGGCTACATCTGGATCTGACCTCTTCAGACTGAAATTTTATGCTCCATGGGTCATGCGCCTCATTAAGCGACACTCTGCTGTCAACTATCAACCATCTGCTCGCAATCATGTGATCTTCGTACCAGAGGTTGATATGTCAGTTCAGGCCACATACCCTGAACCTGCCAAGAAGCCTCTTTGTCTTCAGAATGCTGAACATCAAAGCTTTACTCAGTCTATGGAAGGAGTCCAAGCTGTCACGCGTGTCTATCCGATGGCTGGAAATATTCGTCTGCCTCATCGTGCATCAACTGAAGCCACTACGAGCACCATTGCTCAAAGGCCTCGGAAGCGCTCTCGGGTCCTAAATGACCGAGAACTTCTTGTGGCCTTGCATCAGAAGCAAGATAAGCATCATTTTTGGCTCAAGCGTCAGATGCAAAGCCTCTTGGTGGATGTAAATCGCATTCTCAACCTTGCCACCAAGAATGCTTTTGTCGCTCATGAAACTTGTCGGCGATCATGGAAGAGTTTGACCCTGCTCAGTGCTGAAGCAGATCTTCAAGATGATGGCTTCACTGAAAGATTCAAGTTTGACTCCACTCCTCCACGGAATGTTGTCCTACGAAGAACTCCATCTCTTGAAGACTCTGACTATTCTTCCTCCGCGGCAACTGTCAATGCCAATGTGATCGATGATGAAGACGATGCAACTTCACCGCCTCCTACTTCTGCATGCATCGACACTGCACCAAGTTCTTCTGCACCGCCAACCAACAACAACAACCCTGCTGCTTCACCTACTCCTCAAGAGGAGGAGTAGATGCTCTATGTCTTCAAACCTTTTTGGTCATTCCTGACAAAAGGGGGAGAAGCATATGAGTTGATTGTCTTCAAGCGGGTTCATATGGGCGGTTGCTTTATATTTTTGCCTAGTGCTTACAACTCTTGCTTTTGATACACTTCGTTCTTTGAGTTGTAACACTTACACTTGATGGTCGTCTGCTACTTATTTGTGTTTCCACGTGCGATGATAACTTCCGCACTTAGATCATTCTGCAGACGTCCATTTCTCATTATGCATGTCATTTTCTTAGCCATATCATTTCATGCATGATGAATTATCTTCATAAGTTGAAGAGGATCTCCACAAGTACAACCTGCCATGTGCATTTGCATTCCAAAAGCAAAATATTTACATGCACATCTTCAGGGGGAGCCCTTGCCACTTATGAAGACAATACGCTATCCTTTACAATTTCACATACTTCTTTCCCATTGAAAACTTCAACCAGTTTGTCATCAATCACCAAAAAGGGGGAGATTGTAAGTTCATCTAGTGCCACCCCTAGTTGGTTTTGGAGTATTGACGACAAAGTTGGTTGAGGGACTAATGCGTTTGTAAGAATTGCAGGATAACGCAGGTGGTGTCCCTCATTGATTCGGTTTACCTACGGAGATGACCCTAAAATGTATGAAGACATTGAAGACAATGGTGGTGTGTGAAGATATTCACACTGAAGTCTATGACATGAGAAGACATTGAGTGAAGACTATGGAGCGCGAAGACTGAGTTGTTTCGCTGTTTCCTTTTCTTCTTTTTTGAGTCATAGGAATCACCGTACTGTTAAGTGGGGTCCAAGTGAACTAAGTCAGGGTGAATGAAGTGATGCTCAAACCAAATCCTATGTCTTCGAGCGAAGACAATGAGAGCAAATCTTATCCAGAGCTGGATGAGTCAGCTTTGCTTGTAGCCCAAGTAAAGTTGTCGTGTGTGTTTGAAATCTGACCGTTGGAACACGTGTCAGTTCCTTAGTGACCCAGGGTCATTTCGGACATATCAGGTCGGGTTGCCTTGTGGCTATAAATAGCCCACCCCCTACACCATAAATTGGTGGCTGCTCAGAGTTAGTTTACGGCTTTTGTCGTTTTGAGAGCAACCCACCTCGAAGCCTTTGAGAGAGAAATCCTTGCGAGGACAAAGCCCAAACACCGAGAGCCAAAGAGTGTTAGGCATCACTGAAGTCTTTCTTTCTGTGTGACCTGAAGACTTATTACACTTGAGGACTGTGTATCCTCCAGCCGGTTAGGCGTCGCGTTCTGAGCATCCAAGAGTCATTGTGGATTGACGGGTGAACGAAGTCTGTGAAGGTTCGGAAGTCTACCTTGAAAACTTACCAGAGTGATTGGGCGAGGACTATGTGTCCTTAGCTCAAGGGGAATAAGGTGAAGACACGGTCTTCTGAGTTGAATCTCAGCCTCCCTAACCAGACGTACAGTTGTCACAGCAACTGGAACTGGTCCAACAAATCCTGTGTCTTCAACAAGTGACTGGTTCTATCTCTTCCCTCCTTTACTTTGAGTTTGTCATCGTGAAGTCATTGCTTATCTGTTATATCTGTTTGACTTCATTGCTTGACTACTTTCGTTGATTGGCTTCATACTATCTTCCATCCTGATCCTTACTACCTTGCTGTTATTAGTCTTCGTACGTTAACACTATTGCATACTTGACTATGGCTTTCTTGTTGTAGTTTATCTTCTGCTGCATATCGATTAGGTCATTTCTACTGATTGTCTTCGAAACTTCCACGTTTTGAAGACTTTGATAAAAATCGCCTATTCACCCCCCCCCCCTTCTAGTCGATAACTAGCACTTTCTGTGCCGCCGAGGATGCCACCACTGATGATGGCGACGCACGCATAGATGGCAGCCAATCGAAGAGGCAACGGAAGGACCGGCGCCCGAACCCGCTCCACACCGTCAAGGAGGAATTTACTCAAGTGGACTCCGACGGGCATCCAACGGAGCCCAAACATATAGTCAAGGGGTACTCGGCTCAGCTCGGGTGCATTCTCCGGAGCACCGTCTTGATCAACACCGAGAACCTTAGGCATAAGGTCCGAGGGAATTTGCGCAACCTCCTCTTCACGAAGCTGCACGAATGATACAAGTTCCCCGCTGAATTTGAAAACACACGCCTCTCAGGGAATAAAGTGAACAGTGCCGCCCTCACGAGGATGAGCACGGCCCTGTCTACTTGGAGAAGCGCGGTGAAGAGAATGATTGAGAAAGGTGATAGTTATGAGAAGATCAAGGCGAAAAATCCTTCGATCATCGAAGATGACTACAAGGAGTTCAAGATCAAGTGCGAAAGCAGTGCAACTTCCGAATCAAGTCAGTGGGGGAAAGAAATGCGGGAGTTGAACTTAGGGGAACACAAACTCGGCCCCGGCGGTTACAGAGTGGCGGAGGCTATATGGGACAAGGAGGACGCGGAGCGTGCCGAGCAAGGCCTACCGCCCCGCTTCGAGAAATACAGCAGTGACAAGCAGACCAGGAACTATGTTAGGGCCCGGTACAAGGAGGACCCGATAACAAAGGAGCTTACCACGGATCCGAAGACCAGGGCGCTTGAGCTTGTTACGCGAAGGAGGCTGAAAGCGATGGCTGGGTCGTCTCGAGCACCCTGCTTGGGACATCACTCTAAATAGGGCGTTGAGCGTAATGAAAAACAAGGATAAGCTCGATAAGCCGTCGTCGGCTGGTCGTGTGGCGGCAAAGGCTTGTCCACAAAATGGTCGTCATACTATACCGCTGGTGGGCGAAAGGAGAAAAAGACCAGCTCGGAAAGGCAGTCGCGCGAGGTTGAAGAACTCAAGGAACAAGTGCCGCGGATTCCGGAGATTATCCCAGAGCAAGTACAACAACAACTGGGAACGACGCTCACCGGCATTATGCCTACATTGATTCATGGGCTGACGACGTGGATTGCGGGTGGCCAACAGGGGCCGCCCCCGATTCCCAGCTTCACGGCCAGCAACTCGCACAACGCGCAGGCGACTCCATTGGTGTCTCCGGCGGCGCCATTGGTGTCACCGGCGGCGGCGGTATGGGTGTCTCCGGCGCCGGCACGGGCATTGGAGCTTAATGCACCCGGGTGTACGCCGGCCAGCACCTCGCCAGCAAGCGGCCCCTCCGTCAGTTGCACGCCCGCCGTTGGCGGTGCCTCGACATTAGCCGAGCTCGACGCCATCATCACGGTAACTAATTAAGCCTCTCGGCCGAGGACTTCATCTCCTTTTGCCTTTGACTGGGCATCCATGATGCCCTACATGTTTTCGCAAGGCGCCGCCGACGTTCCGTGCACTCGCCTGCACTTCTTGAACGACGAGTTGATCGATGTCGCCAAGGGAAAAATAGTTCAATCGGGCAACCCCGTGTTCCACGGTAAACCGATGCCACCCACCGTGTATAGGGTTCAACTGGTTCGGGTGTTGCCAGGCTGCAACGAGTTGTTACCTCCGATTCAACCCGCTGGGGCCGACGAAGATGATCTGATGACCCTTAGCGCCTGCCTAAGCTAGCCCCTGCTTTAGCCGAAGAGCCACATTCGTTTGGGGGCGGGGGACACCACCCCACAGACAAGACTGCCAGTCGTGCCGGCGCCAAGCCATGGTGTGACACTCCAAAAAATATTCTTTTGGTTTTCTTCAAAAAAATTGTTGGATTTGAAGAAGGTCTTCTAAACCCTTCCAAAAATCTCTCTCAAAAGCTTTTTCCCTTTAGCAAATATTTTATTTTTGCATCTCCTTTAACTCTGGTGTTTGGTTTTTAAATTTTTCTTCTGATTGCCCTCTTCTCAAAATTTCAAGAAAAATCTTTGGAGTTTATTTTCTTTTAAAAAAGAAACTCTAGGAGTTTTGCATCTTCTCCAATATTGAAATCCATTCATGATTTTACCATGCACCACATGGTAAAACCTTCCCAAAAATCTCTCCTTCCACTTTGGGCAATCCAAACATTCTGTCTCAGCAAGCTCAACCATTTTCTGAATTTTATTTCATTTAATTCTCCTCCCAAATCTTTTCTGTCCATTATTTTGAGCCTAGGTAATTTGCAAAGCAAGTACCTAAATGCATTTGAGTTTTGACCTCAAACCAACTCCCCTGGATAGTCCTTGGTACCCACAACCTAGAACAATCAAGATCCACTCCTCTTCTGTTCAAAGATTTCAAATTTCAGTCTCTGCAAGTTTGGACCAGATTTGTCAAATTTGGTGAAATTCATATCTTCTCTGCTCCAAAAATTCAGGCAGCCTCTAGATGCAATGAGAGGCCCCTCCACCAAAAACCAGATAAAGGAAAAATCCCTACATGCCTAAATCATTCTGTCGAACACCTTGCATGCACTATTACTGTTCATCTTCAGTTAAATTCAGATTTCAGTGTCGTTCTCCGTCAGAGTTTCAGTCACATGCCCACAGTGCACTTGGCACGTTGCTCACAGCCTAGCCTACTTGTCCGGAGCTTCACACGTGTGCTTGGCGCTTTCCTGGCGTCGATGGCAGCCTGGCCCGCCTGCACCGGCGTGTCTTGCGGCGGCAGAACCACCGTAGCGGCCGACAGGGAGCAAAACTGCGGCGTAACGCCGTTCGGCGCCGCCCAAACCTCCTGGTAGCCCCGCGTGGCCATTTCCTTGCCAGCGCATGCATGCAGCACCGTCGCCGTGGCACGGCAAGCACAGAGCGTGCTCCCTGCCGCCGACAGGCCGCGCCGCCCGTTCGTCGAGCTCGCCTAAGCAACCAAACCCCGACGCTTTTAGCACCTAAACGGAACCAGGGAACCCCCACGACGACGCTCAACCTCTGAACCTCCCCGATCAACGCCCTACGCCGCCGTAAACTTCGCCGGAGAACCCCGTTCTCGGCAACCGCCTCGGGCCGGCGATATATAGCACCCCCGAGCGCGCTCTCGCCCCCGCACACCTCCACCACCTCACTAGTCCTCGCCAAGCCCCTGGAAGGGCCTCGAGGGGCTCTTCTTCCTCGACTCCGGCCGCTTCGTTCCGCCTCGGCCTCCACCTCGATTCACTCCGGTGAGGTCGTCCTCGGCCCCCAAATCCCATCAGCTACCCTCTCATGCTACCACGAGTCTAACCCCCTCCTCAATTCCTCCTCCGCAGCACTCTCCGACGAGACCCACGACCACCCGAACCGCCGTCCGCCGGAGCAAGCGTCGCCGTCGACGTGGTACTCGCCGGCGACCACCACCACCACCCACAGACGCGGAATGGCGCCCTGAACACGGAGATACCCTCCGATCTCCCTGCCTCGCCGTGGATCGCCACCGGTGACCACCGCGGCTCTCGGGCGCCGACGAGCCCCGTCTCTCTCGTTTAAAATTTCAAACCTGACGGGTGGGACCCGCCCGTCAGCCTCTCTTTTGTTTTTTTTTTGAATCGTTTTCTGGAAGCGTACTTTGGCAAATATGCTTCCACTCTGAACCGTTTTTCTGCACTTTTCTGCTTAGGCCCCTAAAGGTTTTCTGTTTCATTACAGATGGGTCCTTGGACCAAAACCCTTATAACTTTTTAACAGAAAGGAATTTTTGAGTGATTCTTTTTCTGTCCTCTTCAAATTTTTGTCTAGTTTTTTATAATATTTATTTGAAAAATATTTGGATTAACTTTCTGTAGCCCACGGTATTTACGTTAGCGCGTGTATTTTGTGTACCGTAGATACCGTAGGAGGTGACGGAACCGCGAACTTCGCCGAGCTAGACCCCGACTACTCCGAACCAGGCAAGCAATGTTTGAACTTCTTTTATGATGAGTGTTTGGGCATGTTTGCATTATTTTTTTTATCATGGCACGTTCATGAGCATTTCGATGATAGTTTATCTCGTAAGAGTTGAGGCAAATGAGCTCGGTAATTCCATGAGTTGTTGGAAACTTGTTGCATGGCCATGAGTTGGCATGAGTATGGGTAAGATGGCAGTGTTGTAGCATGCCAGGCTTATGCCATATCGTTGACCCAGCGTCAACATAAATTAGTCAGATTCCCGTCCGTCTTCCCTTTCGTACTACCACCTGTTTCCCGCAAGGGATACGGCTTAGTAAGTTGCAAACCACTTCCTGGTACACACCAAATCGAGAGGCCGGGATGAAGGTTCCATGGCCGTGGATTAAAGCCTTTCATCCGGTCAGGGGGCATGGGTGTTTCCGGTTGGGACCGAGAGGGGGGCACCCCTTAGAGCGCGCGTATATAAATTTGATCCCATGCTATTCGAGATTGTGATCTCCCCGTCTCAGTTTTTCTTAAACGTTGTCTAGGGTGATTCCTGGCAACGTGAGGTATGATGGGTGTGTACTAGCTAGCTGTGTTTCCTCCGAAATACCGTAAACGGAACTAGTCCTTCGTGACTACGGAAATCCGTTGGCTGTGGACAATTTTGGTACAAACTCTGCAGAGTCAAAATTCTTGAATTCATCTTATTCATATCCAAGTATCGTGTTCATCTCATCCTGTCAAGTGTCAGTCTCGGTGATAGAGACTCCCAATAACTACTTGAGTGTTAAATGTTTATTTCCGATGAATGGACTAACCCGCTTATTGTCTTGAGATGCATATTTTCCGTGAGCACTATATCTTGTCAGTTATGAATAATGAACTATAAGCCCTTTCTGCGATGTCGCTAGACGTCCGACTGCGGCATTGTTATTTGCTTTTATTATAAGCCATTTCTGCGATCTCGCTCAGACGTCCGACTGCGGCATTGTTATTCGCTTTTATTATAAGCCCTTTCTGCGATGTCGCTCAGACGTCCGACTGCGGCACTGTTATTATTTACTTTTATTATAAGCCCTTTCTGCGATGTCGCTCAGACGTCCGACTGCGGCATTGTTATCATTTACTTTCATTATAAGCCCTTTCTGTGATGTCGCTCCGACGTCCGACTGCGGCACGCATGTATTTTCTTTCAATATAAGCCCTTTATGAGGTGTCTCTTAGACGCCCGACTGTGGCATATTTTACTTATTTATTCACCCTTCGTGGCGTCGCTTCAGACACCCGATCGGTTTTGAGTTTATCTTCTTAGGGTTTTCGAGCAGACTACCGCCGATTCCCTTCTTATTTACTTTGCTATACTGATTAAATTGAGCATTGTTAAAATTAATCATATCGCATTCATGCATTCATTTGTTATATCTTTTGTCCGAACTGTCTTGCGAGTACTTTCAAAGTACTCACCTGGCTTGTTGATTTGGCGGATCTTGTGGCGATCTCATGGATGAAGAGTTCGATAGCGAGTCCGACGCCTAGAGGAATCCCAGTCAGTCTCGTGCGACCCCTGGATTAGTCATTGTGATATATCCGCTTCCGCTACCCAAATAAATTCATCGAGCCTCACCTCGACGCTCGATGAGCCGCCCGATCAGATAGTCTTATTAACCACCCCATTGTGTTATTCCACCAACCACTCATATCTCGAGTCAGTAGTATTTCCACCCCACACCATTGTGTCATATCCGCCATCATGTATAATTATCGGCGTGTTTGTAATAATTGGTTGGGCATCTTCAGTCCGACCCTGTAATATTGTAATGCTACTGGCTTATTGTATCAAAGTTTTGTCTACCGGTATGGAGGATTTTCCTCGTATTGGACTTCATAGGTCGGTTGTTCAATAAATATTTTTATTGAAAAACCGGTCGTGACACATGGCAAGAATGCTGCAACGCTACAAGACATGCCGGACATCCCTATGGCACAGGATCCGGACATGCATATGGCACAGGATCCGGACAACGACGACAACAACGACGGTTCGTTTACCAACATCGATAAGTACTTTGCCGAACATGGGTACGGTGACGAGTTCGGCGGGCCTCCTTCTCAAGAACCCAACCAAGACGACTGCGATCTAGCTGGTACGGCGGAGAAATCCAATTGCAACAGGCGTCGTCTGGCATTCAGTTCTCAGGAGACGCCTCCAGCTCCCGCCTTCACCGAGCCTCAGATAGCTGAGGTGCGAAATACTATCAGCCCCAACACGCTCAAGAAGGCGGTCTGTGAGCAGAACTCGGTCCCATTACAACAGATCAAGAAGAAGGGACGAAAACGAAAGACTAACAAGGGCACTGGTGCGAGCCAGCCGGCACCGAGTACGATCCGTGCTTAGGACGGGCCACCTTCACCTCAGGATATCTCGAGGAGGGTGCATGTGGCGGGTAGGGCGATGCTACTGACAAATATGCTCAATGCTGCAACCGGTGCTATGCGGAGTCTGCATGACAGTGTTCTTTCTTTGGAGAAGATGCGTCTCTCCCAGAATGATGTGGCATACCCGGTTTTCGTGGACAAGGTGCCAGAGGGCAAGGGCTTTGTGGATGGCGCCATCGGGGGTACGATCGTCCTGCAGTTTGATGACATCTTTGCTATGTTTAATCTTCATCCGCTGCACTACACCTTCGTTCGGCTGTTTTCGCTGAGTATGGAGATGTGGATCATTTGAGACAAGACCCCGGACATCGTGATAGTCGACCCCTTCTACATGCGTGCCAAGATCTTGGGCAGCGTGGGGACCGGCAAGTCGCGAGTTCACACCTCGAAGGCGTCATTCTGGCAAACCTAGATAAGGATAACTTCCTCGTGCCTTACTTTCTCAAGTAAGCCATCCCCTCACCGCCATGTAACATATGATTTCTTAGATTTCGATCGTTCTTTTTTTTCTAACATTTCGTGTTCTGTGCAGTGACGCACATTGCACACTCATCCTCTTAAGCCCGAAATATTCCACGGCCATGTATTTCGACCCGGACCGTGACTCCAAGATAGACTACACAAATATCAAGACCGTGACTCCAAGATAGATTACTGTGATTTGATAATTCCCCTTAGTGATTCACATCTATTAGAAACTTGGATTAGTTCTCAACTGCGCACGGCCGCAGTAAGACACAATGCCGAGTAAGTTTAACTTCACAACAATGCAGTGTAATCAATATGCTTTATTTTGTTTTTCTATTCTTGCATCTGCAAACACAAATAATGTAACTCGTTTTGCACTTGAGATAACATAACAATCAAGAAATTAGCGGGGGAATTCATGTTCTTTCGCTGATCATATTTCTTTCTATTTTTTGGAGTTCTTATGTTTTATTGTTCAAATTTACATAATCGAAGTGGAAAACTTTTTTTTTGTAAGAATTATTACTATCGGGCATTTTAAGTTGTTGAGTGTGTTACTTTCAAGTATATTATTGCTTGGTATCCATCACTTATGGTGTAAACGTGGACAAGTCCGTCCCTGTAGCCTAGAAACCATATACTCCCTCCGTTCCATAATGTACTGCATATAACTTTTGGAAAAGTCAAATCTCATAAGCTTTGACCAAGTTTGATATTTACAATAAGAATGCCAAATATATAACATTCATCATAGGGTATTGTATATATTAATAGTTTCATATTTCATATTTCATACATTTGGTATTGTATATATAAATAGTTTTCTCTATAAACTTGGTTAAAGTTTGACTTTTCAAAAAAATCTATACGCACTATATCATGAAACGGATGGGTACCAAACATAAAAGACAGTATTTTTTTTAGCTAGCCTTAGACTATGCTAGTACCATAGAAATTAACTCAGTCTTGTTGTTTGGAATAGGTAGACGTGTTAATAAAGTTGTGTACTCTAGCCATTTCGAAATTAGGCAGACATGTTAAAAATAGGTAGACATACTAAAAAAAATGTTTGATGCCATAGTTCAGGTTTTGAAATATAATTTTTTTGTTTTTGGAAAAGGAAAAAAGGAGACGCTTTTTTTGGGTATTGCTTATGTACACACGCTTGTCAGCTTTCTCGTCGGTCAACATGACCCATGTCGACATTTGACTTATGCATGTCTAGTCAGCACTGTAGAAACACGAGAACACTTTTGACCTGCAAAGATTACCACAAAGTAACCTTTCGTTTCGTTCAAAATGACAGAGCGTAGACGGAACGCAATGCAACATTAATGACGTTTCGTGAAGGTAAACGAGTACTAGTAAACCAAAAGGAAGATAGTAAATTGTGCTGATGCAAGCATACATAGGTGCGCAGAGACCACTTGTGAATGTGAAACAGATCGTTCTAACTTCTAAATTGCTTCTAAATGATCTCTCTATATATACAGAGTTACAGACGCAGCAAAATATTTCATCTTCCATTCTTGCCAACCTTGGTACTAGTACTATCCCAATCCAACACCTAGAATGGCAGAGCGTGGGATAGTCAAGTCCGCCATTGTGGTTGCAGAAGAAAGGAGGACACATGTGATCAAGATAGATGCGTATTCCAAGGAGCTGCCAAGACTGGCGAGTTTGCCACATCTACCCCTTTCGCGGTCGGAGATCATGTCTGGGTTGTTAAGTATTACCCAAATGGTAACGGCGTGCCTGGTTACATATCTGTTTATCTGGTTCTTGAATCTGCTGATGCCAAGGATATGAAGGCGAAATTCACCTTTAGTTTACTTGACAAGGGTGGAGAACCAGTGCCTTCATACACCAAAACTATCACAGAACATATCTTCCCAAGCAAAGGTTCAGACTAGGGTTTCACTTCTTTTATCATGCAGAAGGATCTCGAGGGATCAGTGCACCTAAGAGGCGATAGTTTCAGAATCAGGTGTGATGTCACCGTCGTGAAGAAGATCCGCAGCAAAGAGACACATGCAAATCAGTTTGTTGTGGTTCCTCCAAGCAACTTGCATCAGCAGCTCCGTAGCCTCCTGGAAAGCAAGGATGGAGCAGACGTGGCCTTTCGAGTCGATGGCGAGATATTCTCGGCTCATAGGTCCATGCTCGCCGCTCGCTCACCGGTCTTCAAGGCAGAGCTCTTTGGCGCCATGAGGGCGGAAGCCGCTGATCCAATCGAAATTGATGATATAGAAGCTGATGTGTTCAAGTCCTTGCTTTATTTCATCTACACGGATTCACTCCCTGAGAGCACTAATGAAGATGCAACACTAGATCATGTTGTGACAGCTAGCCATCTACTTGTAGCGGCGGACAGATACGACATCGAGAGGCTGAAGCTGATATGCGAGGACAAGTTGTGCAATCACATTGACACCAAAATGGTTGCCACTAGTTTGGCTTTGGCCGAGCAGCACAGTTGCGATGGGCTCAAGGAGGCTTGGTTTGAGTTCCTTGCTTCTCCTTCAAATTTGGAGGCAATGATCGCAAGTGATGGTTACCAACATCTCAAAAGCAGTTTCCCGTCTGCTCTCAAAGAGCTCATTGCTAGATTCTTGCCTGATGAGCTGATAGCAGCCAAGGATATTATCAGGTCAATTTGACGATTAGTACTTGCGTGTGTGGGTACTGGTGATCATATCATCTATCAAGTAAACTTGGTATCTATTTTGTGTGTGTGATTCTGCCCTCAAAGAGCTGACTGCCAGACAGCAGCCAAGGCTATTATCAAGTCAATTTGATTAGTGTATATTTTGCTAGTTTGCCGTACGTGTCAAACAAAAATGCTATCAATCCATCCTATTTATGCAGGTAGAACTGACACTTTTGGATTCTACATTAATTCTGTGTTTTCTGTATGCACTAAGATTGGTCTGTGTGGAGACGAGTCTTTCTTTTTCGCCTGCTATATCTCTGTTTTGATTGCAATCTTTTTAGTTATTTTCTCCTAGTTAAAACCTGCATGCTCATACAAACAAGCCAGAGTTTAGGCACAATGTATCCCTATATCATGTTTCGGAAGTGAAAATATCGCCTCTCTGTTATCCGAGTTTGGAAAAGGAGTTTTGCTTGATTGAAGTGATCTAAACGACTAAAGCTTTCTTAGCTTATGTTGCTCATCCTTTGTTGAATGATCCCAAGCACAGAGTTTTTGCCATGAACTGAGATAAACCATGTCTTTATGTAGGGCCGTAAATCTGTTAGCTAAGGGCCTATTTGATTCAAAAGATGTTTAGAGAATTCTTATCCCTAGATGATTTCCCTATATGGATTGTTTGATTCGTGTAAATGCAAATCATTTTTATTCATATGATTCATTTTTATTAGATTTCGTAGGAAAAGAAATTCATCCACTCCAATCTCTTTGAAAGAATGCTGCACTTTTCTTCTCCATAATCATACAACCATTCAATCAATGTGGTAATGAAGAAGGCACGAGATCCCAATACAGTGTTTTTACTACTCTATTACTGTCAAACTGTGATTTCTAAATCTTAACAATTGTAATTCAGGATAGTACTATGGTTTGGCGGATATTGTTAACTTGAGACCATCCCGGAGACAGATGTAACTCTTATGGTCTTTGATGAAATCTCTTGTACCAAAAATATAAAGGACTGCAATATCTGGTGCTTTTTTTAGCATCAACAACTTTATTCCTCATATAATAGACATATCGCTTACAACTTGAGGAAGAATAAAGTCAGGGATAGTAGTCTCCCAGAATTCAGACGAGCTAGACATAAAGGAGTGTTTGACTAAAACTGAATTAGCTTCTCTGCATGGCAAGTAGCTCCTGGCGAGTGAGATCCACTAATGCGTGAGTCCTCTCGATCGTTTTGCTCTGTTATGTTTCTAGCCATGTAGGATTTACTGTTAGCAGTGCGTAGTGGTTCGGATGAGAGATTTGGGCAGCCGTTTAGTTCAATAGAGGTTTAGATGAGATGTTGTGATGAGTACTGTGTCCTACATCTGATCACATTTTGTGGCACCGAATGGTTGTTGCCTAGCTTATCCAGTACGACTTAAATGAATTTTGGTGCGAATTTGGTTGATCTTCTTATTGCTCTGTTCTGACTGTTTGCTGAACTTTGGTTGTTGCTTATGCTAATTTTGTTCTTGCTTGCATTAGTTACTGTTTAGATGGCTTAATTCACTTCCAATTTTTACTCTGAATCATCCAATGCATGCATGCATACAAGGAATGTTGTTCAGTTGTTAGGATTATGTTTGAAAAGCTTGTGTGTTTGATGATCAGGAACAGGACAGGATGCCAGAAACTCACTGCAATTATCATTTCGTTCTTCTTCTGTTATGATATAATAAGTTGAGTTTGCAGATGATCTTGTGATGGTTTGGTCAGCAGGATCTTTGTCTACTTCAGTTTGTTTGTTCTGGTCATCCTTACCATCTGCATATTGTGTGTTTTGCACCATGGATTATGCCGTGCGTACGTTATATAAGCTCATTCTAGCTGAAAGTCTTTGATATTCCCATTCCAAGAACTTACGGTGTCATCTTGTTTCTGATCTATTAAGGTGTAGTAAATTGGATGATAGTGTGATGTGTTTGATCTGCAGGTTATCTGTACGACAGTTTGTTCTGCTCACCATTGTGTGCATGATTGTTCAAATGCATGTTGTGTTTTTGCATTGTGGATGATGTAGGACAAATGCCATTCAGATATAGGATCAGCCTTACTGAAACTCTTTGATATTCCCGTCTATTCGGTTTTGATTGATGAACACACCTTGGTTAAATTCCAGCTTATGACAGAAATGTTGGTAGCTGGGCTAAGTTTCAGGATTTTATCAGTAGTTATGATTGATCAACTATAGAAGCTGACTAAAGTTACTAGGTACTGTAGTTTGTTTCCTTGAATAGTGTCTCATCAAGTAGTTTTCTGAGAGTTGGTTGCCGGGCTAAGTTATTTTCTGTTGGTTGCTAGGCAATTTCCTCGTTGTGTCTGATGAAGCAGTTTCTTAGAGTTGGGCAAATGCAGGTTAATATTAGCCAGGTTCGGAGAGTTGTGACTGATAAATTTCTCATCATGGTCTTTAGCCTGTGATCTCGCTCTATTACATGAATGTGTTTTTGGAGACAAATGAAAGGAGGTGTAGAGAAATATGTTTCAGGTTACATGCCCTGCTTTGCATTTCGGCCAGCAGCGTTGCTTCTATACCATGTTTTAAACTGCTAATTCTACTGTATACGCCCTTCCCGGGGTCATTAACTTGTGAATCACAGACATATAAAAATCAAACGCGTAGAAGGTAGCTGATCAAAATGATTGATGAGCCAACTGTCGTTTCACTGGTGTATGGGTGTTAGTGTATATGCTACTTACCGGAATCACACTAGTTGAAAATGACCGCGCAGCTAATTAGAACGAGCTGGCTGGCAAGCTTTTTACTGCCATGTATGGATGTGCGTGTTGAGTACTTGAGCTTCACTTACATTTTTTTTATTACTATACACGTTGATCTAATTATCTGTGCAATCCAGGTTTTCCTACTTACGAACAGCCAAAACGTCCACTGGTTACTTGTGGTCGTAAACCTTAGATCCAGGTTCTTGATTCACTATTCCACTGTATGTCACCCAAAGAAGTACATAACATGGTGAGAATTTCAACATATTTAATTATAACAAAGGATTTGATATCGTATGTAAGTATTAGTTGTACGCAACTTCTCATCCCATTGGGCTTGCAGGTACGTGGAATGGAAGCACATCTGAGAGCAGCGAGGCGAGTCAATGGGATAGAAAGCAATGCATGGGAAGACATTAACGTGGCGCAATGGCCAGTACGGAACATTAATGTGCCAAAATCCGATGAAACGTCAGTAAAAAATATTAGCTTATGTTTTTGTTTTAGATTGTTAATATCTAAAATGCTGATCTAACAACATAAAATGTTGCAGTTCTTGTTGTGCACTGTACATGCTGAAGAACATCAAATTATTTACGGGACTAAAACTGAGTAAGCAATATGACGAAGTGCGGAGAGTAACACCTAAAATTATGTCATTTTCTGAAACTTATGGAACGATACTAACATATCCTTGCATGCAGGCCTACATCGAGAAATTCAGAAAAGAGCTACCTGTTGTGCTTGTCGATTCACCCTACAACAAAATAAAATACAGGAATAGGTTCAAGCAGTACCATGCTAGGCTATCGGATGCAGCTGTGGTTGAAGACGACGAAGATGCAAGCAGTTAGTCAAGTAGTGTGGAGTGTACACTTGGCCATAAAGCGATAGAGTAGGGTGTGGTTGGGTTTTAGTCCCGAAGAAGGTTTCCTAGCCGTGTTCTTAGTCCATTGCACATGAGTCAAGTTGTAAAACTTCAATAATATTGGTAACTATATTTTGCTTGAAATAAATGTGGTCTCCACGGGATCTCGTAGAAATCTATATTTGCTTTTTACTACCATGTGACAGTAATGGTGCCTGGGGCAACCCTAGAAGAATAATGGATTATGATATGTCTATTATCATACGAGAGAAAAAAGGTACGAGCATGAGCATACCCTCACAACAGAAGTCACATGGTAGGCAGGCCGCAATCCCAGCTATGTCTCGTAGGCAGGCCGCAAAGCCAAAAAAATAGAGCATAGGATAACAAGAGTAAAGCACGTCTATTATCATAGCATAACAAGCAGCTTAATCCAGGTTTTCTATTGAAAAACACTTTTCAAATAACCCTATATGCTTTCCAGAAACTCTACATTATTTCTGATCAACAATAGTCAACAACATATACTCATCAGAAATTTTATAGTGCTCCCACTCACTTCTTTGGAAATACAAGTTTCTCATAAACTTTGTACAAACCCAAAATCTTTGATCATCTCATCAAAGCGTACATTCCAACTCCGAGATGCTTACTCCAGTCCTTAGAAGGGTTGCTGGAGCTTTGCATACTTGTTAGCATCTTTCAGGATTGACAAAACCTTCTGGTTGTATCACATACAACCTTTCCTCAAGAAAATTGTCGAGGAAACAATGTTTTGACATCCTATCTGCAAGATTTCATAAATAATGCAGTAACTGCTAATCCAATTCCAACAGACTCTTAGCATCGCTACGAGTGAGAAAGCCTCACCGTAGTCAACTCCTTGAACTTGTCGGAAACATCTTAACGACAAGTCGAGCTTTCTTAATGGTGATACTTACCATCATTGTCCATCTTTCTTTTAAAATCCATCTATACCCAATAGCCTTATGACCATCAAGTAGTTCTTCCAAAGTATATACTTTGTTTTTACACATGGATCCTCTCGGATTTTATGGCCTCGAGCCATTTTTGGAATCCGGGCCCCCCATCGCTTCTCCATAGCTCGTAGGTTCATTGTTGTCTAGCAACATGACTTCCAAGACAGGATTACGTACCATTCTGAAGTAGTACGCATCCTTGTCGTCCTACGAGGTTTGGTAGTGACTTGATCTGAAGTTTCATGATCACTATCATCAGCTTCCACTTCAATTGGTGTAGGCGCCATAGGAACGACTTCCTGTTCCCTGCTACACACTAGTTGAAGTGACGGTTCAATAACCTCATCAAGTCTCCACCATCCTCCCACTCAGTTCTTTCAAAAGAAACCTTTCTTTAGAAAGGATCCATTTCTGGAAACAATCACTTTTGCTTCCGGATCTGAATTAGGAGGTATACCCAACTGATTTTGGGTGTCCTATGAAGATGCACTTTATCCGCTTTGGGTTTGAGCTTATCAGGCAAAACCTTTTTTTACATAAGCGTCACAGCCCCAAAGTTTTAAGAAATGACAGCTTAGGTTTCTCTAAACCATAGTTCATACGGTGTCATCTCAATGGAATTATGTGGTACCCTATTTAAAGTGAATGCGGTTGTCTTTAATGCCTAACCCATAAAGGATAGTGGTAATTCGGTAAGAGACATCATGGTATGCCCCATATCCAATGGGGTGCATCGATGATGTTCAGACACACCATCACACTATGGTGTTCCAGGCGGTGTTAGTTGTGAAACAATTTCCACAATGTCTCAATTGTGTACCAAACTCGCAACTCAGATATCCATCTCTATGATCATATCATAGACATTTTATCCTCTTGTCACGACGATCTTCAACTTCACTCTGAAATTACTTGAACCATTCAATAATTCAGACTTGTGTTTCATCAAGTAATTATACTTAGCATCTACTCAAATCATCTGTGAAGCAAGAACATAACGATATCCACTGCGCGCCTCAGCACTCATTGGACTGCACACATCAAAATGTATTACTTCCAACAAGTTGCTTTCTTGTTCCATCTCACTGAAAACGAGGCCTTTCAGTCATCTTGCCCATGTGGTATGATTTGCATGTCTCAAGTGATTCAAAATCAAGTGAGTCCAAACGATCCATCTGCATGGAGTTTCTTCATGCGTATACACCAATAGACATGGTTCGCATGTCTCAAACTTTTCAAAACGAGTGAGTTCAAAGATCCATCAACATGGAGCTTCTTCATGCGTTTTATACCAATGTGACTCAAATTGCAGTGCCACAAGTATGTGGTACTATAATTATTATCTTATATCTTTTGGCCTGAACCTGTGTATCACTACTATCGAAATTTAATAAACCATTCATTTTAGGTGCAAGACCGTTGAAGGTATTATTCAAATAAACAAAGTAACTATTATTCTCCTTAAATGAATGACCGTATTGCGATAGACATAATCCAATCATGTCTATGCAAACACCAAATAACAATTATTTAGGTTTAACACCAATCTCGATGGTAGAGGGAGTATGCGATGCTTGATCACATCAAGCTTGGAAACACTTCCAACACATATCGTCAATCTCACCTTTAGCTAGTCTCCGTTTATTCCGCAGCTTTTATTTCGAGTTACCAACACTTAGCAACTGAACCGGTATCTAATACCTTGGTGCTACTAGGAGTACTAGTAAAGTACACATGTATATCCAATATACTTCTATCGACCTTGCCAGCCTTCTCATCTACCAAGTATCTAGGGTAGTCCTGCCTCCGTGACCGTTTCCCTCATTACAGAAGCACTTAGTCTCGGATTTGGGTTCAACCTTGGGTTTCTTCACTAGAGTAGCAACCAATTTGCCATTTCATGAAGTATCCCTTCTTGCCCTTGCCCTTCTTGAAACTAGTGGTTTCACTAACCATCAACAATTGATGCTCCTTTTTGATTTCTACTTTCGAGGTGTCGCGAACAACTCAAGGATCATATCTATCCCTGATATGTTATAGTTCATCACGAAGCTCTACTAGCTTGGTGACAGTGACTTTGGAGAACCATCACTATCTCATCTGGAACATTAACTCCCACTCGATTCAAGCGATTGCAGTACTCATACAATCTGAGCACATGCTCAACGATTGAGCTTTTCTCCTCGGTTTGTGGGCTTAGGAAACTTGTTAGAGGTCTCATACCTCTTGACGTGGGCACTAGTCTGAAATCCCAATTTCAGTCCTTGGAACATCTCATATGTTCTGCGATGTTTCAAAAAAAAACCCGTCTTTGGTGCCTCAATTCTAAACCATTTAGCATTATGCACTGAACTATCATGTAGTCATCAACGTGTATGTCAGATGTTCGCAACATCCACAACTGACGCTTGAGGTTCAGCTCACTGAGCGGTGCGTTCAGGACATAAACCTTCTGCACAGCAATGAGGACAATGCTCAGTTTACGGACCCAGTCCGCATAATTGCTACTATCAACTTTCAACTAAATTTTCTCTAGGAACATATCTAAAACAGTAGAACTAAAGCGCAAGCTATGACATAATTTGCAAAGTCCTTTTTGACTATGTTCATGATAATTAAGTTCATCTAATCAAATTATTTAATGAACTCTCACTCAGATAGACATCCCTCTAGTCATCTAAGTGATACATGATCCAAGTCAACTAGGCCGTGTCCGATCATCATCTGAATTGTGCCCGTCTTTCAGACATCATCTATATATGCTTATTTATCCAGCTTCTGTATAATTGATGATGGTGAGATTATCACTGGCGTGTCTAGAGTTATGCAAAAGCAAGTTACTGGTTCTGTAAAGTTCTGCACCGATAAATGTCTCATCATGGTCTTTAGCCCGTAATCTCGCTTGCTTACATGTGTTTTTTGAGACAAGGAAATAAAGTGCAGAGGAAAATGTTCAGATTACATGCATATGCATGTGCTTGAGAGATTTCTGCTTACATTGTCTTGCTTGTGCTAATTTCGTGCGTCCATGATTCAGCTAGTGTTTAAGGGGGGCTCGCTTTATTTCCAACTTTTACTCTGAATCTTACCCGTGCATGCATGTGAATGTGGTTCGGTTGGTAATTGTTAATCGCGTGTGTGCTTGATGATCAGGCACAGCCACAGATGCCCCATACTCGCTGCGACGATCATTTTGTGCTTGTTCCGTTAAGATGTACCCAGACTGCATGTGACCAATGAGTGGGACTAGACTAGACGCAACAAATCATGATGGCAAACAAAACCAAACTGCATATTTTAGCAGGCAGTCATAGGCACAGTATTTATAGCTGTTTTGATCAAGCTTAGCAAGCTACCTCATTTTAGCTGCAGAGTGATTTTTTCTGCTAGTTTGGTAGCATCAGCATCGCATGTAACCCCGCATGCTCTGTGCACTGTGCACTGCTGGTTGTAAGAGCAGTATATGTTTCACCACACCACACCTTGCCCATTTTGCCAGCCCGGGTAACGTACGTGCCATTGCTGCTTTACCGAGCTCGTGACTGCATGCGGTAATGGATGCATGCATGTCACCATGTGCACTGCCCTATCTTTGCCAAGAATGAGAGGTGGTGGGGCTAGCTCCAAAGGCCTGTCAAGTGTCAACATGGTTTTTCATTTCACAAAAACAAATGGTCTACACGGCTTGACCCATGTGATCTACCCCAAAGATTCTCAAAAGCAGAAGAAGGAAAAAAAAAGATGACAATGATTCATGACATTCAAGCACGTCTCCATCATCTATCTCAACTTAGCCCATGAAGAAAGCAAACCAATGCAAAGCAACAACCACCACACTTGCTCAGGTAGCACTGAGCACAGCCAAGCTAGTTGATTTACCCACGTGAGACGGTCACTGATTAATCTGTTGGCAACACATGGAAAACCAATCGAACAAAATTAAAGTCCAGAGCTCCCAACACATGAAACTTTTGGCATCTAACAAAAAAAAAGAAAACAGTATCCTAGCCAAATAATCCCTCAAGTGTGATCTCTAGAAGAATAATAATTTTTCATATGCATGCTCACATATCACTTAGCGACTATTGCTACGGACGACAAAATTTGTTTAGCCTCAGCCAAGGGCCACAAAATATACTACGGCATAACGAGATCATCAGCATAACCGTAACTGCTAAACTGAAGTAGCTTGCACCAGAATTCAGATGGGCAGATGTAGTTCTAGGCATGCTTTTGAATTGATCAAGAGGAATACTAGCATAGGAAATCAAGTGAAGATTGACCTTCAAGAGGAACAGGGGAGATGACAACACCGAATTCTTTCATGGAGTTGAAAGCAACAAAAGAAGGAGAAACAATATCTTTTGTCTGAATCAAGGGACAGATGACATCTTGGAGCATGCTACCTCTTCTACAAAGAACCGTTTGATCGCACGAAAAAAATTAGCCTGTAAACTTAGGGAGGATGTCTACAACAATGGCTAGAAACTGAATTGTAACCTTTTCTAAGGGTCGTGTGCCAAAGCACACCTTCAGGCCTTTGTCAGAGCACACAAACATGTTCAAGTATCTCATTCTCAGCAGCTCCCAGATGTTTAGTTGAGCTGAGCAGCGACTTGTGCATCACATAATCTGTCCCTCTCTTCTCTCTATTTTCCCAACATCACACCGTTACCAACTCACCGTGATACTAGCCAGGAACGAAAATTCACCACGAGAAAACAAAAATGCATGAACGAGACTGTATGTAGATTATATAAGTAAACTGCAACAATTTCACCAACATCAATCATTGGAAAGCTGGAACGTACTTATGTCTGATTATACTACTAGTAGAGAGGAATGTTCGCCACATCACACAAGACCACAATTAATCCAGGCTAATTATATACTATATAGCCCCCATTACAGCCCGACGCAAATATACTACTACTCATCAACCCTCTGCTCACCTCCCATCAGTAGACGAGGTTGCCCCCCGCGAAGAGGGAGACAGAAACGCTGCAGCACGGGGTGGCGAAGAGGGATCGTGGCAGGTCGGCCGAGATGAGGAAGCGGAAGGTGACGACGTGCATGTAGAGGCCGACGATGGTGAGCGCGAGCGCGAGGACGGCGAGGGCGCTGCGGACCCAGGGGCGGCGGCACGGGAGCAGCAGCGCCAGAGCCGCCGCGGCAGCCTGGAGCGCGGCGCAGCACAGCATCCTGACCCAGAGAGCGCTCAGCTCGGCCTTCTGCGCGTCCGTCAGCGCCACGCACTGCAGGACGACGAACACGTATCATTCCGACTTGGTGCATGCATGATGAACCGATCGGAGATTCAGAATGTCCAGTATGCAAGATTGCAAGGGGTCCTAGTTAGTCGCGTACCTCGCTACAGCTGGCGTCGTAGTGGGCGAGTGCGTAGGCGAGCGCCGGGCTCAAGACGGTGAGGCAGGCGTTGAGGAGCGCCCACACGCTGGCCTGCCACTGCCAGACGGCAAACGGGATCGGCTTCTTGGCGTCCATGGTGGATCCAAGGATGGTCTCCTTGGCCACGGTCACAAGAAGCGGATCGCACATCTTCTTGCCGTCCATGGTGGATCCAAGGCTCCGACTCCGAGCTTGCTAGCTACGCACGGGCACAGCTAGTGTTCAGTTTTCCTCTTCTGTGTGCAAAAGAAACAAGAAGAAAGATGGCTTGATTTCAGCAAGACAGACATAAGATAAAGCAAGGATTCATGGAGGATGGGGAGGAGACTCACCAAACGTCACTGCTCGGATGGCTATGGCTATGGCTTGGTGTGCTAGTCTTGGTGGTGCCGGCCGGCAGGAGCGCTAGCTTGCTAGTACTTGGGAGCTGTTTAAGTAGCCTCTTGATGCGAGGAAGGGAGATGGCCACTCTCCAGTGCAGCATGTGATCGATGTCACTATCTTATCTCATCTCATCTTATGGGCAGTGACAAATGGATGAGCAGAGGAAACAACCCGGAAGCTGAGTCCGGGATGCATGTGTGGGTGAAATTGTATATACGGGGGCAGTGAAGACCTAGCTAGCTCACTTTAGCCGCGCGGTATTTTTTTCAACTAGTACGTGTGGCTTCTACTCCAGTAACATCTTGCATCTTGCAACTAGTGTGCCGTGCGTTGCTGGTTTGCTGGCCATGCTCTGTCACTGCACTCTTCTATCTTTGCCTTGCCAAGATCCAAAGCTGGGGCTCCAAGGCCAAAGGAAAAAGCATAAAAAGGATGATGATGACTGATGACAATGACCCACGTCTCCCAACTATTTATCTTCTTTTTTTGCAGGAAATCTCCATCATTATCTCTTCTTGATTACTCTACTTAACAAACCAAACCTATGCAAAGTAAACACTATGAGGAAGCGTAGAACCCTTTGTCTCGGGCCGCAATATATTTATATGACCGAAGCCTTGATGTACAAGTTGAGAGAGAGAGATCAATCGTGATCCTCTCGAGAGGTTACAGGAGATACGGGAGAGAAGAAGAGATAGATAGAGATACAAGAAGTTAAACCACTTTCCTATCCCTATACACCCCCCTTAATCTAAACCCTATTTGCCAAGGTTGAGATTGTACTTGAAATCATCTAACCTCCTCATTGTCAGAGGCTTTGTGAATCCATCAGCAAGTTGATCACCTGTTGGAATAAACCTTATATCAAGCAGTTTGCGTGTCACTCTTTCTCTGACAAAATGAAAATCAACTTCAATATGTTTTGTCCGTGCATGAAAAACAGGATTAGCTGAAAGATAGGTTGCACCAATGTTATCACACCATAATCTTGCAGCCTGTGGAACTTTAATTCCAAGTTCATGTAGCAATGTCTGAATCCACATTACTTCAGCTGTTGCATTAGCCAAAGCTTTATACTCAGCCTCAGTACTTGACCGTGAGACTGTTGCCTGTTTTCTTGCACTCCATGACACAAGGTTTGTTCCCAAAAACACAGCAAAACCACCTGTTGACCTTCTATCATCAGCACACCCTGCCCAATCTGCATCAGAGTAAGCTGACACAAGCATAGATGAAGACTTGACAATCTGAAGACCAAGTCCCTCTCTAAACTTGAGATACCTCAAAATCCTTTTGACTGCTGTCCAATGAACAGTAGTAGGAGCATGCAAATATTGACATACTTTGTTAACAGAATATGAAATATCAGGACGTGTAAGTGTCAAGTACTGTAATGCACCTACAACACTTTTGTAATTTGTTGCATCATCTGACCCAAATGCTTCTCCACTTTCGACATTAAGTTTTTCTGAAGTAGAGATAGGTGTACTGACCGGCTTACACTTTTCCATACCTACCCTTCTGAGAATGTCAGTGGTATATTTCTCTTGTGTAAGAAGTATGCCATCATTTACCTTCTTGACCTCAATTCCAAGAAAGTAATGTAAATCTCCTAAGTCTTTAAGAGCAAACTCCAGCTTTAAATCCTTAAGCAGACAAGTTGTAGCATCTGAGCTGGAACTTGCAACAATTATATCATCAACGTAAACAAGAACAAATATAGTAACATTGTTCTTATGATAAAAGAATAATGAGGTATCTGCCTTTGATGGTGTAAACCCAAGCTTTTGCAACTGTGTACTTAGCCTTGAGTACCAGGCTCTTGGGGCCTGTTTTAACCCATAGAATGCTTTGTCCAACTTACAGACATAATGTGGTGTGTTTTTGTTTTCATATCCTGGTGGCTGCCGCATGAACACTTCTTCCTCAAGAACACCATGAAGAAATGCGTTCTAAACGTCTAGCTGTCGTAGGCTCCAACCTCTGGAAATAGCACTAGTAGAAAAGGGGGCAATGGCCCAGGCTAGTTCAGCCCATTAGTCCCGGTTCAATCCAGAACCGGGACCGATGGAGCTATTTGCCCCGGTTCGTGAGCCCAGGGGGCCGGCCGGGCCACGTGGGCCATTGGTCCCGGTTCATCCGGACCTTTTGGTCCCAGTTGGTGGGACGAACCGGGACCAATGGGCCTGGCTCCTGGCCCACCACTATTGGTCCGGTTGGTGGCATGAACCGGGACCAAAGGCTTTTTAGTCCCGGTTCATGCCACGAACCGGGACCAATAGTGCTGTTATATATACCCTCGCTCATGAGCAGATCACTCCAAAGGCTCGTTTTTCTCTTTGCCGAGGGGGCTTTGTGGTGCTCTAGATCACCTCCTATGCACATGAGGTGTTCGATGAAATGCCCGAGCCACACTACTTAAGCTTTCTCCTCTCCAAGCTCGACCTCCAACCTACATTTTCCTCAATATTTGTCTAGGTTTAGCGGTCCGTCACGCCCGTCCCGTCTTCACCGCCGTCGATCACCGCGCCGATCTCATCGCCAAGCACCACCGTGGTGAGCCTCTTGTTCTTATCTTCTTTCGAAAGGAAAAATATTCTTACTTGTATTATTTTCTTACTTTTATTATTGCATCTTATATAGTGCGATGGTTTTGGTATCCGCCCGTCGGCTCTCGCCCTGTCTATGATTCGGATGTGGTATATATTATCTTTTCATAACTATTGGTTCGTTTATTGTTTATGAAAATTATGCGACCAACGTGACATAGATTTTATTTATCTAGGAGGTTGTTGAACCGAAATTCCAACCGACCCTATTGTCGAGAGGTTAAATTTAGTTGAAGAAGAAAACAATTTCTTGAAGGAAAAAATAAAAAACTTGAGGAGGAGAAGATGATATTGGAGTTGCATGTTGCGGATGTAAATCGATGATCACAAGATCAAGATGGATGCAATGCGCTTGAAGATGAGAAAGATTAGAAAATATGCCATTCATACCGAGGCTTGGTATCATTATGCCGTTGGATCAGTTGTTACCTTGGTTGCGATTATGATCGCATTTGTTTTCGCATTGAAATGTTTTACATAGTTTCAATGTATGGTTTAATTAATTTAGATGCTCGCAGAGCTTTATGTTGTTAGATGAGAACTATGTATGTACTTTGGTTTTTATGTGATGATGAACTTCTATTAATTTGGTCACTTAATTATCTATTCATGATGTTTTGTAATGATTTTGACACACTTAATTATATATAATGCACGCAGATGAACGGCAATGGATGTACGGTGGCAGACACACCTCCGAGTACATTAAGGGCGTGCATGATTTTCTCAAGTGGCTGAGGCAAACAAGCAGAATGGTTTTATGTGTTGTCCATGCCCTATATGTGGGAATCTGAAGTCTTACTCGACCGGAAAATCCTTCACACCCACCTGCTTTACAAAGGTTTCATGCCACACTATAATGTTTGGACGAGGCACGGAGAAATAGGGGTTATGATGGAAGACGGCGAGGAAGAAGAGTACGATGACAACTATGTGCCCCTGAATACGGTGATTCTCTTGAACATCAAGATGCACTGACGATGTGCACGATGGTGCTGCAACGGGCGAAGCTGCTGAAGATCAAGAGGAACCAGACGATGTGCCCGATGATGATGATCTCCGCCGAGTCATTGTCGATGCAAGGACACAATGCGAAAGTCAAAAGGAGAAGCTGAAGTTCGATCGCATCTTAGAGGATCACAAAAAATGGTTGTACCCCAATTGCGAAGATGGCAACACAAAGCTCGCACCGTACTCGAATTGCTGCGATGGAAGGCAGAGAATGCTGTGCTCGATAAAGGATTTGAGAAGCTACTGAAAATAATGAAGAAGAAGCTTCCAAAGGATAACGAATTGCCCGACAGTACATACGCAGCAAAGAAGGTCGTATGCCCTCTAGGACTGGAGGTGGAGAAGATACATGCATGCCCTAATGATCGCATCCTCTACCGTGGTGCCTACAAGGATCTGAACGCATGCCCGGTATGCGGTGCATTGCGTATAAGATCGACGAGATGACCCTGGTGATGTTGATTGGCGAGCCTCCGGAAGAGGGTTCTGCGAAGGTGATGTGGTATGCTCCTATAATACCACGGTTGAAACGTCTGTTCAAAAGCGGAGAGCATGCCAAGTTGATGCGATGGCACAGTGAGGACCGTAAGAAAGACGGAAGTTGAGAGCACCCGCTGACGGGTCGCAGTTCAGAAAATCGAGAGAAAGTACTGGGATGAGTTTGCAAAGGACCCAAGGAACGTATGGTTTGCTTTAAGCGCGGATGGCATTAATCCTTTCGGGGAGCAGAGCAGCAATCACAGCACCTGGCCCGTGACTCTATGTATGTATAACCTTCCTCCTTGGATGTGCATGAAGCGGAAGTTCATTATGATGCCAGTTCTCATCCAAGGCCCTAAGCAACCCGGCAACGACTTTGATGTGTACCTAAGGCCATTAGTTGAAGAACTTTTACAGGTGTGGAATGGAAACGGTGTACGTACGTGGGATGAGCACAAAAATGAGGAATTTGACCTAAAGGCGTTGCTGTTCGTGACCATCAACGATTGGCCCGCCTCGGTAACCTTTAGGACAGACAAACAAGGGATACCACACATGCACGCACTGTTTACTTGACACCGATAGTATATACCGGAAGCTGCGGGAAGAATGTGTACTGGGCCATCGTCGATTTCTTCCGACCAACCATCAATGTCGAAAGAAAGGCAAGCATTTCAAAGCGGGGCAGATCACGGAAGAAGCCCGCCATGCGTATCGGTGATCACGTACTTGCTATGGTCAATGATTTACACGTAATCTTTGGAAAGGGTCCTGCGGACTAGCTCTTCCGAATGACGCTGAGAATCACGCACCCATGTGGAAGAAGAAATCTATATTTTGGGACCTACCCTCTGGAAAGACCTAGAGGTCCGCTCTTGATCGGCGTGATGCACGTGACGAAGAACCTTTGCGTGAACCTGCTAGGCTTCTTGGGCGTGTATGGGAAGACAAAAGATACACACGAGGCACGAGAGGACCTGCAACGCTTGCACGAAAAAGAGGGCATGCCTCCGAAGCAAGTATGAAGGTCCTGCCAGCTACGCTCTTCTGAAAGAAGAGAAAGAAATATTCTTTCAATGCCTGCTCAAGATGAAGGTCCCGACTGGCTTCTCGTCGAATATAAAGGGAATAATAAATATGCGGAGAAAAGTTCCGAACCTAAAGTCTCATGACTGCCACGTGATTATGATGCAACTGCTTCCGGTTGCATTGAGGGGGCTTCTACCGGAAAACGTCCGATTAGCCATTGTGAAGCTATGTGCATTCCTCAATGCAATATCTCATAAGGTGATCGATCCAGAAATCGTACCAATGCTAAGGAGTGATGTGGCGCAATGTCTTGTCAGTTTCGAGCTGGTGTTCCCACCATCCTTCTTCAATATCATGACGCACGTCCTAGTTCATCTACTCGACGAGATTGTCATTACGGGGCCCGTATTTCTACACAATATGTACCCCTTTGAGAGGTTCATGGAGTCCTAAAGAAATATGTTCAGTAACGCGCTAGGCCGAAGGAAGCATCTCCATGGGCCATCAAGCAGAGGATGTCATTGAGTTTTGTGTTGACTTCATTCCTGGCCTTAAGAAGATAGGTCTCCCTAAATCGCGGTATGAGGGGAGACTGATTTGGAAAGGCACGCTTGGAAGGACTCAATAATATGTAGGGACGCATATTCTTGGTCTCAAGCACACTACAGTTCTACAGAACTCTACCTTGGTGACCCAGTATGTCGATGAACACAAGAACGATCTGCGCTCCAAACACCGGAGCAAAGGCGACGATCGGATTACATGTGAACACATCAGGACTTTCAGCAGTTGGTTGGAAACACGTCTCAGAGGTGACAACACTGTTTGTGATGAGCTGTACTTGTTGTCCAAGGGACCATCTTCGACTGTAATGATTTGGAAAGGATACGAGATAAATGGGAATACATTTTACACGATTGACCAAGATGAAAAGAGCACCAACCAAAACAGCGGTGTCCGCTTTGATGCAGCAACCAACAAGGGAAATGACACATATTATGGTTACATAGTAGACATATGGGAACTTGACTACGGAGTAGATTTTAAGGTCCCTTTGTTTAAGTGCAAGTGGGTCAATCTGTCAGGAGGCGGGGTACAGGTAGACCCACAGTACGGAATGACAACAATGGATCTGAAAAATCTTGGGTACACTGACGAACCGTTCGTCCTAGCCAATGATGTGGCACGGGTTATCTATGTGAAGGACATGTCTACCAGACCGAGGAAAAGAAAAGATAAGGAAGCAAATACATCATACAATGAGCCAAAGCGCCACATAGTTCTTTCGGGAAAAAGGACATCCCGGGAGTGGAGGGCAAGCGGACATGTCTCAAGAGTATGAAAAGTTTCATGAAATTCCCCCTTCAAAGTCAAGGCTGACCCAAGCATCCTGATAAACGATGAAGATTATCCATGGTTACGGCGCAATAAGCAAACGACACAAGCGAAGAAAAAGTGAAGACTTTCTCCCGCAACTATTATGATGATACCATGCCAACTTTGTAGAGTATGATACCATTGTCCGTTTTGTACATGCACATGCTATGCCAACTTTTTCAGAGTTCATTTGAAAACTATGAATTTGAAAACCTCGCCAACCGAAGGGCGCTCACACCGGTTTATAAGCCCGTCCCTCTACACGCCCTTGTTGAGCTCACAAACTTGTGATTCACACAAATTTCAAAGAATTCAAATTTGAAAACTAATGGCACCAACAGAAAGTTTATAATTTTGCTGACCTAAAAGCAAAAAGAATTAAAAATAAAGCAAAAACCAAAAGAAAATAAATAATGCAGAAAACAAAACAAAAAAACTTGAAAAAAAAATAAAAATAGCAACAATAAGTATTTTGTTGTAAGTAGAAACAAAATAAAATAAATAAAGCAACAAAGAAAACAAAAAAAGTGTTTTCAAATTTGAAAACTAATGGGACTAAAAGAAAGTTTATTATTTTTCTAAAACTAAAAGCAAAAAGAATTAAAAATAAAGCAAAAAACAACAAAAATAAATAATGCAGAAAGCAAAACAAAAAAATTGGAAAAAAATAAAAATAGCAACAATAAGTATTTTGTTGTAAGTAAAAACAAAATAAAATAAATAAAGCAACAAAGAAAACAAAAAAACAAAAAAAAGTGCCACCTACTGGGCCCCCACGGCCTGAATACGACTAGAAACCCTACCAAGGCCAATATTCAGGCCCGCGGGAGGCCCAGTAGGCCCACAGGCACAGATTGCAGGTTTAGGCCCGAAAGCCTGCTTTAGAGAGGAGTTCGAGAGGGAAGGCGCACCGCACCTTATAAACAGGTGCGCCTCCCTCTCAACTAGCGAGGTGGGACTAAATATTTGGGTTCGGGGCAGCACAGGCCTTTGGTCCCGGTTGGTGGCACCAACCGGGACTAAAGGGGGCATTGGTCCCGGTTCATGGAACAAACCGGGACTAATGCCCCCCTTTAGTCAGTTGGTGCCTGCAACCGACCAAACGCCGCTTCCGCCCTTTGGGCTGTTGAAAACAGGCCTTTGGTCCCGTTGGTGGCACCAACCGAGACTAAGGTGGCATTAGTCGGTTTGTGCCACCAACCGGGACCAATGCACTTTCTATATATACAGGACTTTGCGAAAATTTCATTCAGTTCCTCATCCCGCCGCAGACGCCGCCCTCTGCCCCGACGCCCTGCTCCTCGTCGTCGTCGCCCCGTCGTCTCCAGCGCCCCGCGCCGCCCGTCGTCGCCGCCGCTTCGACGTCGTCGTCGCCGCCATTGTCGCCGCCTGCCTGCGGCCGCCCGAGCCCGTCGTCCCCTTCGCCGCCCTGAGCCCGCCGTCCCGTCGCCGCCCCGAGCCCGCCGTCCTCGTCGCCCTTGCCCTGCGCCGCCCGAGCCCGTCGTCGCCCCTGCCCCGAGCCCGCCGTCCTCGTCGCCCCTGCCCCTTGCCGCCCCGAGCCCGTCGTCGCCGTCGCCGACGCCCTCGCCGCCTCCTCGCCGTCGCCCTCGCCGGCCGCTCCGTGCCAGAGCCGCCGCCGTCGAGCCTCTACTCATATGTTGCAATATGTTTTTCTTATTTTTATTAGTTTATTTTTTTGTTCATATGTGATGTATATGTGTATGTGGCTATAATGTATATGTTTTTATTTTTATTAGTTTAGTTTTTGTTCATATATAGAAAGTTACAATTTTAATTAGGTTAGTGGAGGAAAAGGTTAGTGCATTTTAATTAGGTTAGTGTAGAGGACAAAGTAAAATAAGGAAAGGGAAGAAAAGAGGAAGAAGGAAGAAGGAAGAAGAAGAAGAAAAAGAATGAGAGGAAAAGAAGAAAAGAAGAGGAGAAGAAGAAAGGAATAGAGAAGAAGAAAAAATAGAAAAAATCTATCTATTCTTTTCTTCTTCTTCTCTTTTTTTTCTTTTTTTTCTTCTTCTTCTTCTTCTTCCTTCTTCCTCTTTTTCTTCCTTTTCCTTATTTTCCTTTCTCGAGGATAAGAAGAAAAGAAGAGGAGAAGAAGAAAGAAAGGAATAGAGGAGAAAGAAGAAACTTCAACACGAGGGGGGGGGGGGTACCGATACCCCCTCCCCGATAACATTATTTTCCCATTTATATGTATGTCGCGTCGTTGTCGATATAACAAGGGTGTCGAGGATCGCCGAGGGTCGAGGGTCGGGAACTAGGGTAGAGGGTCGAGGGTCGTTAAGGGGTCAAGGGTCGAAGGTTTCGAGGTCGAGGTTCCTATAGTGTCAAAGTATTGAAGAATTAATGGCTTCATCATTAGCGGAGTAACCATGGCATGATGGTACGAAGTCCTCCGAAGTTATTTCGGAATGGAGTCCGGATAGGATAATTTTCCTTTTATGCAATTTCAGCAAAGCCCTTTCAAATAACGATATTCGGAAGGTTCTTGCTGAACTTTGTACCAAAAGCTAATTATCCTATCTGGGACTCCGCTCCAAAATAACTTTGGAGAGCTTGCACCATCATGCACCTGTTATTTACCTAATGATGAAGACATGGTTTTGTTGAATCCTTTGACACTAGGCAACCTCCCGACCCTCGGCGATCCTCGACCCTTGACCTCGACCGCTCGGCGATCCACGACCCTCTACCCATCACATGGCGCCGATGCCCACATCACTTGTGGGACATAGATGTAGTGTTCAACGCCGACCCCTTCCCGATAGCTTCAACACGTGGGGGGGGGGGGGTCGATATTACTCCCTCCTTGAAGCGTTCTCGAGGCCACCCCCTAACCCTAGAAGCATTGTCGAGGCCACCCCAAACCCTAGAGAAGCAGCGTCGACGCCACTAATATGATTCCTTATTGTGATTAGCTAGCTAGTTCTACGTTTGCCACTAATATATCCATATCTGTCATGTTTGAATAATAATTGCCATGTTGTAAATATTTGTAGAAACTATGAACACCCCCCGAGACGAAGCACAAGAAGCGTTGTTGAGGGACATAATAGCACAAGGAAGTGATGTCGTCTGCTCGTTGATGTTTCTCAACGACAACGATGGTCTGGAAGAGAGGATGAAGAAGCAGCTGGCTATGATTTACATGGCTCCGATGACCCAATGCCGGTGCAAGAAGGAGAGGGTGAAGAAGTAGACCGTGAGGACGGCTCCGGTGATCACCAAACCGAGTACGGCCAGGTATATATATTAGTTAAGCCTGTGCTGACTAGCTAATTGATGCATTCATTGTTTTGGTATGTAGACATATTAATTAACTCTCGTCTTTGTTCTTTTTTCTAGCCCTCCGGATCGAGCACAACTTTGGTAAAGAGACGAGGCCCGAAGAAAAAGTTGAGCTCGGATGAAAAGTTTGAGATCATACAAATCACGCGCGACGGCCAACCGATTGAACCCTACCGGACAAAGAAGGCATTTGTTGCTCAGTGCGGGGTTCTGGTTAGGGACAAGATCCCGATCAGCATCCACCAATGGTATAAGCCTAAGAACGAAGACCCTGAGGTGTCTTATGTCAATGATATGCAGAAAAATGATCTTTGAACTGAGCTGAAGTCAAATTTTACCCTACCGCTAGAGGATGATCCGGAGAAGCCAGTAATAGAGCCATTAATCAAGTCTTTTGCTCTTAAGAAGATGGCAGACCTATTCAGGAATTGGAAGAAAGAACTCAATACGTATGTCAAAAAAATGAGACACCAGAATTCAAGGGCAAATATGAGAAGATCAGAGATGACTGGCCCGCATTTGTGGCCTACAAGACATCGGAAAAGAGTAAAAAGATGTCGGTGACAAACAAGAGAAATGCTGCGAAGAAGAAGCTTCACCATCGCACGGGGTCAGGTGGCTACCTCGTAGCCCGGCCTAAGTGGGCCAAGGCTGAGAATGATCTGCTTGATAAAGGGATCGAACCAGAGACAATGAACTGGCCAGACCGTTGCCGGACTTGGTTCTTCGGGGCCGGCGGATCCTTGGACCCTATAACAGGGAAGTGCATTTGGACGGACGAACAATTGGACTTACCAGTCAAGAGGCTTCTGCAATATATCGAAGCAGCGCAGCAAGGGAAGTTCATTCCAGACAGGGAGAAGGACGAGATCACAATGGCCCTCGGGAATCCTGAGAACCCTGGACGGACACGAGGCACGCCAGGCTCCATTTCGTGGAAGGCTGGATTTCCGGACGCAGGGGGTTACAAAACCCATGAGAGGAGGAAGAAACTGTTGGGGAACGTAGTAATTTCAAAAAAATTCCTACGCACACGCAAGATCATGGTGATGGCATAGCAACGAGAGGGGAGAGTATTGTCCACGTACCCTCGTAGACCGTAAGCGGAAGCGTTATGACAACGCGGTTGATGTAGTCGTACGTCTTCACGATCCGACCGATCCAAGTACCGAACGTACGGCACCTCCGAGTTCAGCACACGTTCAGCTCGATGGCGATCCCGGACTCCGATCCAGCAAAGTTTGGGATGAGTTCCACAAGACAACGGCGTGGTGGCGATGATGATGCTCTATCGGCGCAGGCTTCGCCTAAACTCCGCGACGATATGACCGAGGTGGAATATGGTGGAGGGGCACCGCACACGGCTAAGGGCGATCACGTAGATCAACTTGTGTGTCTGGGGTGCCCTCTGCCCCTCAGATATAAAGGAGGGAGGGGAGGTGCGGCCGGCCCTCATGGGGTGCGCTGGAGGAGTCCTACTCCCACGGGAGTAGGACTCCCCTCTGCCTTGTTGGAGAAGGAAAGGGGAGGGAAGAGGAAGGGGCGCCCCCTCTCCTTGTCCTATTCGGACTAGGGGAGGGGCGCGCCTGCCCTGGCCGGCCCTCCTCTTTTCCCTCATGGCCCACTAAGGCCCATTATCCCCCGGGAGGGTTCCGGTAACCCCCCGGTGTTCCGGTAAAATCCCGATTCACCCGGAACCATTCCGATATCCAAATATAGGCTTCCAATATATCAATCTTTATGTCTCGACCATTTCGAGACTCTTCGTCATGTCCGTGATCACATCCGGGACTCCGAACAAACTTCGGTACATCAAAACTTGTAAACTCATAATAAAAATGTCATCGTAACGTTAAGCGTGCGGACCCTACGGGTTCGAGAACTATGTAGACATGACCTAGAACTATTCTCGGTCAATAACCAATAGCGGAACCTGGATGCCCATATTGGTTCCTACATATTCTACGAAGATCTTTATCGGTCAAACCGCATAACGACACACGTTGTTCCCTTTGTCATCGGTATGTTACTTGCCCGAGATTCGATCGTCGGTATCCAATACCTAGTTCAATCTCGTTACCGGCAAGTCTCTTTACTCGTTCCGTAATACATCATCTCGCAACTAACTTATTAGTTGCAATGCTTGCAAGGCTTATGTGATGTGTATTACCGAGAAGGCCTAGAGATACCTCTCCGACAATCGGAGTGACAAAACCTAATCTCGAAATACGCCAACCCAACATGTACCTTTGGAGACACCTGTAGTACTCCTTTATAATCACCCAGTTACGTTGTGACGTTTGGTAGCACCAAAGTGTTCCTCCGTAAACGGAGTTGCATAATCTCATAGTTATCGGAACATGTATAAGTCATGAAGAAAGCAATAGCAATATACTAAGCGATCAAGTGCTAGGCTAATGGAATGGGTCATGTCAATCACATCATTCTCCTAATGATGTGATCCCATTAATCAAATAACAACACATGTCTATGGTTAGGAAACATAACCATCTTTGATTAATGAGCTAGTCTAGTAGAGGCATACTAGTGACTATATGTTTGTCTATGTATTCACACATGTATCATGTTTCCGGTTAATACAATTCTAGCATGAATAATAAACATTTATCATGATATGAGGAAATAAATAATAACTTTATTATTGCCTCTAGGGCATATTTCCTTCAGTCTCCCACTTGCACTAGAGTCAATAATCTAGATTACACAATAATGATTCTAACACCCATGGAGTCTTGGTGCTGATCATGTTTTGCTCGAGGAAGAGGCTTAGTCAACGGGTCTGCAATATTCAGATCCGTATGTATCTTGCAAATCTCTATGTCTCCCACTGGACTTGGTCCCGAATGGAATTGAAGCGTCTCTTGATATGCTTGGTCCTCTTGTGAAATCTGGATTCCTTTGCCAAGGCAATTGCACCGAAGATTGTCACGAAGATCTTCATTGGTCCCGATGCACTAGGTATGACACCTAGATTGGAAATGAACTCTTTCATCCAGACTCCTTCATTTGCTGCTTCCGAAGCAGCTATGTACTCCGCTTCACATGTAGATCCCGCCACGACGCTTTGTTTAGAACTGCACCAACTGACAGCTCCACCGTTTAATAAAAACACGTATCCGGTTTGCGATTTAGAATTGTCCGGATCAGTGTCAAAGCTTGCATCGACGTAACCATTTACGACTAGCTCTTTGTCACCTCCATATACGAGAAACATATCCTTAGTCCTTTTCAGGTATTTCAGGATGTTCTTGACCGCTGTCCAGTGATCCACTCTGGATTACTTTGGTACCTTCCTGCCAAGCTTATTGCTAAGCATACGTCGGTCTGGTACACAACATTGCATACATGATAGAGCCTATGGCTGAAGCATAGGAACATCTTTCATTTTCTCTCTATCTTCTGCTGTGGTCGGGCATTGAGTCGACTCAATTTCACACCTTGTAATCTGGTAAAAACCTTTCTTTGCCTGATCCATTTTGAACTTTTTCAAAACTTTATCAAGGTATGTGCTTTGTGAAAGTCCAATTAAGCGTCTTGATCTATCTCTATAGATCTTGATGCCCAATATATAAGCAGCTTCACCGAGGTCTTCAATTGAAAAACTTTTATTCAAGTATCCTTTTATGCTATCCAGAAATTCTATATTATTTCCAATTAATAATATGTCGTCCACATATAATATCAGAAATGCTACAGAGCTCCCACTCACTTTCTTGTAAATACAGGCTTCTCCAAAAGTCTGTATAAAACCATATACTTTGATCACACTATCAAATCGTTTATTCCAACTCCGAGAGGGTTGCACCAGACCATAAATTGATCGCTGGATCTTGCACACTTTGTTAGCACCTATTGGATCAACAAAACCTTCTAGTTGCATCATATACAACTCTTCTTCTAGAAATCCATTCAAGAATGCAGTTTTTACATCCATTTGCCAAATTTCATAATCATAAAATGCAGCAATTGCTAACATTATTCGGACAGACTTAAGCATCGCTACAGGTGAGAAAGTCTCATCGTAGTCAACCCCTTGAACTTGTCGAAAACCTTTCGCAACAAGTCGAGCTTTATAGACAGTTACATTACCATCAGCGTCAGTCTTCTTCTTAAAGATCCATTTATTCTCAATGGCTTGTCGATCATCGGGCAAGTCAACCAAAGTCCATACTTTGTTCTCATACATGGATCCCATCTCAGATTTCATGGCTTCCAGCCATTTTATGGAATCTGGGCTCACCATCGCTTCTTCATAGTTTGTAGGTTCACCATGGTCAAGTAACATGACTTCCGAATAGGATTACCGTACCACTCAGTGCGGATCTTACTCTAGTTGACCTCGTTGTTCAGAGAAACTTGATCTGAAGTTTCATGATCATCATCATTAACTTCCTCACTAATTGGTGTAGGTGTCACAGGAACCGATTTCTGTGATGAACCATTTTCCAATAAGGGAGCTGGTACTGTTACCTCATCAAGTTCTACTTTTCTCCCACTCACTTCTTTCGAGAGAAACTCCTTCTCTAGAAAAGATCCATTCTTAGCAACGAATGTCTTGCCTTCGGATCTATGATAGAAGGTGTACCCAACTATTTCCTTTGGGTATCCTATGAAGACACATTTTTCCGATTTGGGTTCAAGCTTATCAGGTTGAAGTTTTTTCACATAAGCATCGCAGCCCCAAACTTTCAGAAACGACAACTTCGGTTTCTTGCCAAACCATAGTTCATAAGGAGTCGTCTTAACGGATTTTGATGGTGCCCTATTTAACGTGAATGCGGCCGTCTCTAAAGCATAACCCCAAAATGATAGCGGTAAATCGGTAAGAGACATCATAGATCGCACCATATCTAGTAAAGTACGATTACAACGTTCGGACACACCATTACACTGTGGTGTTCCAGGTGGCGTTAGTTGCGAAACTATTCCGCAATTTTTCAAATGTAGACCAAACTCGTAACTCAAATATTCTTCTCCACGATCAGATAGTAGAAATTTTATTTTCTTGTTACGATGATTTTCAACTTCACTCTGAAATTCTTTGAACTTTTCAAATGTTTCAGATTTATGCTTCATTAAGAAGATATACCCATATCTGCTTAAATCATCTGTGAAGGTGAGAAAATAACGATATCCGCCACGAGCTTCAACATTCATCGGACCACATACATCTGTATGTATGATTTCCAACAAATCTGTTGCTCTCTCCATAGAACCGAGAACGGTGTTTTAGTCATCTTGCCTATGAGGCACGGTTCATAAGTACCAAGTGATTCATAATCAAGTGATTCCAAAAGTCCATCAGTATGGAGTTTCTTCATGCGCTTTACACCGATATGACCTAAACGGCAGTGCCACAAATAAGTTGCACTATCATTATTAACTCTGCATCTTTTGGCTTCGACATTATGAATATGTGTATTACTACTATCGAGATTTAATAAAAATAGACCACTCTTCAAGGGTGCATGACCATAAAAGATATTACTCATATAAATAGAACAACCATTATTCTCTGATTTAAATGAATAACCGTCTCGCATCAAACAAGATCCAGATATAATGTTCATGCTCAACGCTGGCACCAAATAACAATTATTTAGGTCTAAAACTAATCCTGAAGGTAGATGTAGAGGTAGCGTGCCGACCGCGATCACATCGACTTTGGAACCGTTTCCCACACGCATCGTCACCTCGTCCTTTGCCAGTGCTCACTTATTCCGTAGTCCCTGTTTTGAGTTGCAAATATTAGCAATAGAACCAGTATCAAATACCCAGGTGCTACTACGAGCTCTAGTAAGGTACACATCAATAACATGTATATCACATATACCTTTGTTCACCTTGCCATCTTTCTTATCCGCCAAATACTTGGGGCAGTTCCGCTTCCAGTGACCGGTTTGCTTGCAGTAGAAACACTCAGTTTCAGGCTTAGGTCCAGACTTGGGTTTCTTCTCTTGAGCAGCAACTTTCTTGCTGTTCTTTTTGAAGTTCCCCTTCTTCTTCCCTTTGCCCTTTTTCTTGAAACTAGTGGTCTTGTTGACCATCAACACTTGATGCTCTTTCTTGATTTCTACTCCGCAGCTTTTAGCATTGCGAAGAGCTCGGGAATTGTCTTGGTCATCCCTTGCATATTATAGTTCATCACGAAGCTCTTGTAGCTTGGTGGCAGTGATTGGAGAATTCTGTCAATGACACTATCATCCGGAAGATTAACTCCAGTTGGATCAAGTGATTATTATACCCGGACATTTTGAGTATATGCTCACCGATGAACTATTCTCCTCCATCTTGCAGCTATAGAACTTATTGGAGACCTCATATCTCTCAATCCGGGCATTTTCTTGAAATATTAACTTCAACTCTTGGAACATCTCATATGCTCCATGACGTTCAAAACGTCGTTGAAGACCGGTTCTAAGCCGTAAAGCATGGCACATTGAACTATAGAGTAGTCATCGCTTTGCTCGCCAGACGTTCACAACTTCGGCGTTGTTCTCTGCAGAGGGCCTGGCACCCAGCGGTGCTTCCGGGGCGTAATTCTTACGTGCAACAATGAGGATAATCCTCGTTACGGACCCAGTCCGTGTAATTGCTACCATCATCTTTCAACTTTGCTTTCTCAAGGAACGCATTAAAATTCAACGGAACAAAGACGAGCCATCTATCTACAAAGAAACATAGACAAGCAAAATACTATCAGGTACTAAGTTCATGATAAATTTAAGTTCAATTAATCATATTACTTAAGAACTCCCACTTAGATAGACATCTCTCTAGTCATCTAAGTGATTACGTGATCCAAATCAACTAAACCATAACCGATCATCACGTGAGATGGAGTAGTTTTCAATGGTGAACATCACTATGTTGATCATATCTACTATATGATTCACGCTCGACCTTTCGGTCTCCGTGTTCGAGGCCATATCTGCATATGCTAGGCTCGTCAAGTTTAACCTGAGTATTCTGCGTGTGCAAAACTGGCTTGCACCCGTTGTAGATGGACGTAGAGCTTATCACACCCGATCATCACGTGGTGTCTGGGCACGACGAACTTTGGCAACGGTGCATACTCAGGGAGAACACGTCTTGATAATTTTAGTGAGAGATCATCTTAAAATGCTACCGTCAATCAAAGCAAGATAAGATGCATAAAGGATAAACATCACATGCAATCAATATAAGTGACATGATATGGCCATCATCATCTTGTGCTTGTGATCTCCATCTCGAAGCACCGTCGTGATCACCATCGTCACCGGGCGCGACACCTTGATCTCCATCGTAGCATCGTTGTCGTCTCGCCAACTATTGCTTCTCGACTATCGCTACCGCTTAGTGATAAAGTAAAGCAATTACATGGCTTTTGCATTTCATACAATAAAGCGACAACCATATGGCTCCTGCCAGTTGCCGATAACTTCGGTTACAAAACATGATCATCTCATACAACAAAATATAGCATCACGTCTTGACCATATCACATCACAACATGCCCTACAAAAACAAGTTAGACGTCCTCTACTTTGTTGTTGCAAATTTTACGTGGCTGCTACGGGCTGAGCAAGAACCGTTCTTACCTACGCATCAAAACCACAACGATAGTTTGTCAAGTTGGTGCTGTTTTAACCTTCGCAAGGACCGGGCGTAGCCACACTCGGTTCAACATAAGTGAGAGAGACAGACACCCGCCAGTCACCTTTAAGCAACGAGTGCTCGCAGCGGTGAAACCAGTCTCGCGTAAGCGTACGCGTAATGTCGGTCCGGGCCGCTTCATCTCACAATACCGCTGAACCAAAGTATGACATGCTGGTAAGCAGTATGACTTATATCGCCCACAACTCACTTGTGTTCTACTCGTGCATATAACATCAACGCATAAAACCAGGCTCGGATGCCACTGTTGGGGAACGTAGTAATTTCAAAAAATTCCTACGCACACGCAAGATCATGGTGATGGCATAGCAACGAGAGGGGAGAGTATTGTCCACGTACCCTCGTAGACCGTAAGCGGAAGCGTTATGACAACGCGGTTGATGTAGTCGTACGTCTTCACGATCCGACCGATCCAAGTACCGAAAGTACGGCACCTCCGAGTTCAGCACACGTTCAGCTCGATGACGATCCCCGGACTCCGATCCAGCAAAGTGTCGGGGATGAGTTCCGTCGACGACGGCGTGGTGACGATGATGATGCTCTACGGCGCGAGGGCTTCGCCTAAACTCGCGACGATATGACCGAGGTGGAATATGGTGGAGGGGGCACCGCACACGGCTAAGGAGCGATCACGTAGATCAACTTGTGTGTCTCGGGTGCCCCTCTGCCCCGTATATAAAGGAGGGAGGGAGGTGCGGCCGGCCCTCATGGGTGCGCTGGAGGAGTCCTACTCCCACCGGAGTAGGACTCCCCCTCTGCCTTGTTGGAGAAGGAAAAGGGGAGGGAAAGAGGGAAGGGCGCCCCTCTCCTTGTCCTATTCGGACTAGGGGAGGGCGCGCCCTGCCCTGGCCGCCCTCCTCTTTTCCCTCATGGCCCACTAAGGCCCATTATCCCCCGGGAGGGTTCCGGTAACCCCCCGGTGTTCCGGTAAAATCCCGATTTCACCCGGAACCATTCCGATATCCAAATATAGGCTTCCAATATATCAATCTTTATGTCCCGACCATTTCGAGACTCCTCGTCATGTCCGTGATCACATCCGGGACTCCGAACAAACTTCGGTACATCAAAACTTGTAAACTCATAATAAAACTGTCATCGTAACGTTAAGCGTGTGGACCCTACGGGTTCGAGAACTATGTAGACATGACCTAGAACTATTCTCGGTCAATAACCAATAGAGGAACCTGGATGCCCATATTGGTTCCTACATATTCTACGAAGATCTTTATCGGTCAAACCGCATAACGACATACGTTGTTCCCTTTGTCATCGGTATGTTACTTGCCCGAGATTCGATCGTCGGTATCCAATACCTAGTTCAATCTCGTTACTGGCAAGTCTCTTTACTCGTTCCGTAATACATCATATCGCAACTAACTTATTAGTTGCAATGCTTGCAAGGCTTATGTGATGTGTATTACCGAGAAGGCCTAGAGATACCTCTCCGACAATCGGAGTGACAAAACCTAATCTCGAAATACGCCAACCTAACATGTACCTTTGGAGACACCTGTAGTACTCCTTTATAATCACCCAGTTACGTTGTGACGTTTGGTAGCACCAAAGTGTTCCTCCGTAAACGGAGTTGCATAATCTCATAGTTATCGGAACATGTATAAGTCATGAAGAAAGCAATAGCAATATACTAAACGATCAAGTGCTAGGCTAACGGAATGGGTCATGTCAATCACATCATTCTCCTAATGATGTGATCCCATTAATCAAATAACAACACATGTATATGGTTAGGAAACATAACCATCTTTGATTAATGAGCTAGTCTAGTAGAGGCATACTAGTGACTATATGTTTGTCTATGTATTCACACATGTATCATGTTTCCGGTTAATACAATTCTAGCATGAATAATAAACATTTATCGTGATATGAGGAAATAAATAATAACTTTATTATTGCCTCTAGGGCATATTTCCTTCAGAAACTGGAGCAGAGCCAAATGCAGGCGCTGCACAAAAGGGTAATGGGGCTAGAGGAACGAGAAGAGGAACGAGAAGCAGCAGATCGCAGCAAACGACCTGCCGAAGCTTCCCCCGAAGCTACCCCGCCATCTCAGCGGAGAAGCAGCGTGGCTTCCACCGAGCTGCTTCAGCCAGAGCAGCATGCCTTGACGGCTCCTGCCAGCTATCCCGTGGATGCTATCACGGATGCTGAAAATTGCCACCTTATGGCGCAATGGAGCAATTTGAAGGTCAAGGCTGTTGTTGGCTCTATTTATCCTACTAAACCCGACTCAACTTTTCACTGCCGTCCGATTCCAGAAGGATATGCTAAGGTGATGGTCGATGAAATAACGGAGGGATTTGAGGACCTCCGGCTTGACCACCCTACCGGTGAAGGGGAGTATCGGCTGGGTTCTGCTCTGAAGACTCCATGCCTATGGCGTAAAGATCTCATCAACCTTCCGAACTGGACGCCTCCGCCTCCTCCTCCTCCTCCGGTGAGTCAGGGCACTCCGCCTCCTCCACCGCCTCCTCCTCCGGCGAGTGACGATCAGGGCACTCGGCCGGCTCGTTCTCCGGCGCGTGGCGGCACTCCGCCTCCTTCTCCGCCTGCGCCGGCGCGCCCGAGCAGCCAACCTCCTCCTTCTCCGCCTCGTCAGCAAGGGCGGAAGAGACCCGCCGACGCTCCGGCTGCTCCGGCGCGTCGTAGTCCTTCTCCTCCGCCTTGTAAGCAAGGAAAGAAGACATCCGCTCCGTATGCTCTGCGGCGTCTAGCACTACAGCCAAAGGCGGAGGAGATCTGATTCGGTCCTTCTCTGAAGACTCGGAGAAGTTACCGTCACGAGAGGAGCGAGGAGGAAAACGCGAAGATCGCGCAGATCGAAGTGGATGACTGGTTTCAAGGGTTGAAAGCAAAGAGACATCCACCGCCGGAGGAGAAGGTAGATCCGGTGAAAGCGGCGCGCTCTGCTGCCCCGACAAAACCACCCAAGTCTCGCCAAAGGCAACTATGAGCGCATTATTGGGAAGGCATTTGCGAAGCGGAGAGGTCGGGAAGTACTGTCAGTGATCAAAGGATGAAAGAACGACGAGCTGGGAAACAAATTGCCCAGCTCGGCGAACAAGTTTAAACAATCGTGCCCCCGCTCAAGGTGCTCTGCTAGCGACATCGTCGATCCGAGGATGGTGCCCGGTTATGGCAATCCTGCATATTACCTGCCCGGCGATGTACATTATGATTTCTTGGAGGTGCAGATACAAAGCTACGAGTACGGGAAGCCTCTCGTCAAAGATGAAAGTTCTCTATCAACGATGATGCGAAGATTGCATGATTGGTACATGAAAACCTGCAAAGAGTCCGAGGGAGGAGTACTTTGTATGTGAGAGTTAAAAGGAGCATGACCTCCTTGGAATTGAACTGTTGCCTATTCCATTTGAGGAGTTCTATCAGTTTTTCAATCAATTGGCCCTCGATAAAGCAACGGTCACCTGCTACTGTCTGTAAGAAGTACTACTTCTGTCATTAAGTCTCTCTATATAACTCAGCCCTTTCATTGCATGTATTTATAATTATCCTCACTATATTATGCAGATTGAAGATCGCAGAATTGAAGAAAAGACAAGTGGGTGATATTGGGTTCATTAACACATATCTCATAGATAAAACTGAGGTTGAATTTCGTAAAGAAAATACCGAGGCCAACTTGCTACAATCGTTGGTAATAAATGAACACAAAGATATAATACTCTTCCTTACAACTTCAAGTGAGTGTTCTTGTCTTGTGGCATATTCGGTTTCCTTATTAGTCCAGGTTATAGTAATGTAATATTGATGAGTTATGCATGTGTGCGCAGCTACCACTATATTCTCCTAGAGATTAAGCTTGAGAAGGGAGTAGTAACTGTCTTAGACTCCAAGCGAAAAGATCCCAAGGAGTATGCGGACATGACTGAAATACTCGAGAAGTAAGTTAAATCGATCATTATCCACCATATCAGCAACTTTGTTCATTTCTGATATCAAGTAATTGTTTTCTTTGTATGGCAGGGCTTGGAGAAAATTCACCAAAAAAGCTCCGGGACTACCGAAGAAGCTGCAATTTAGACACCCGAAAATAAGTACTATATAGTAGCATATTCCACGCATCTCCTAGTGATTCAAGTGCTAGTTTCATCAATACCATTTAGCATGCTTGCTAATTATCAGTTTGATTGACCTCTATTTCTTGTAAAGTGGTTGTGGCAGGAACAAGGGAATGATTTCTATGGATACTACGTTTGCGAGTCCATCCGCCACACGACCTGTGAGCGGGGCTACTCCGACAAACAATATGAAGTGCGTAAATAAAAATATTCACAATTTTATTTTATTACCATCATTTGTGTTGAGTTTCATTCATTCATATATATATATATATATATATATATATATATATATATATATATATATATATATATATATATATATATATATATATATATATATATGTATTGACCCCTTTCTCAAAATTAGATGTTTGGATGCGGGATGAACTCCTAGCACGAGATCGCATGCGAGCAATTCAAGAGTAATTGGCGGCATTCTTTCTTGACCACGTGATCGCTGAAGACGGAGAATACTATGTGGACCACGCGTCCGTATGTTAGGAGATTATATATTTGTAAAAGATAATTATTGTATATATGTAGCCGGTAGTGTCGGATAGATATACGAGAACTTGTTGTTCGACCAATCTCTCGGAGAAGGAGAGGTGGTCGATATCACTTCTCTCTGTATGCATATATGTTCATGACGATCTTCTGTTTGCTTAATTACTAGCTAGCTAGTGTGTCTTGCTAGTCCTCTCTATACGTATGTATAGTACGTAGCGTCGACCAAGCACGGACAAAAGAGAGGACACTTTTCTCTATTAATTAGCTAGCTATAGCACAATAAATGAAACACCTAAATTAACCCCCCAAAACCCCCCAAACCCCCCCCCCCCCCTTTTCAAAAAAAACAAAAACCACAGCCATAGAAATGCTGACCCGTGGATGCCTATTGGTCCCGGTTGGTGCCACCAACCGGGACCAAAGGCCCTCTACTGGCTCGGCGGACAGGCCACGTGGAGGCCCATCTGTCTCGGTTCTGGATTGAACCGGGACTAAAGGGTCAGGGCATTAGTATCGACCCTTTAGTCCCGGTTCATGAACCGGGACTAAAGGCCCTCACCAACCGGGACTATAGGCCCTTTTTCTACTAGTGTAGCAATAGACAATACAAGTCGAATAGTAGCTGATTTAATAACAGGACTAAAAGTATCCTCATAATCTATACCAAGCCTTTGCTTAAAACCTTTTGCAACTAGTCTGGCTTTGTATCTGTCTATACTTCCATCAGCCCTTTTCTTAATTTTATATACCCATTTGCAATCAATCACATTAGCATCCCTCTTTGGTGGAACTAACCGCCAAGTTTTGTTTTGAATAAGTGCATCATATTCCACATCCATAGCCTTCTTCCAATCCTTGTGTGCAAGAGCATCATGCAAATTTGTTGGTTCACCGGTACTTGTGAGAAACGCACGCTTAAGTTTATCATACCTGATATTACCGTCCGTATATTTCTTCTCCTTGACAATACCTGACTGAGATCGTGTATGACGGAGAGGAACTGAAGTTGCTGCAGAATCGCCACGAAGATCCTTCAGCACGAAAATCCGTCTGCATGCAGGCGGACACGCTCTCCCCCTCGCCAGCAGCATCGGGACTCGTGGCACAGGGCGAGGCGCTGCTGCGCGGGCTAGTGGGCTCCGCGCGGGTGGGATCCGCGCCTTGCGGGCTGTCGGCCACAGGACCAGAGGCGCTGGTTGGCTCCGTTCCTGGCGGGCTGTCGGCCACTCGACCGGTCGTCACAGGAGACATGAGGCGATCCGCCTGGGATCCCGCACCCGTCAGACTGCGGCGTGGATCAGCCTCGGATCGTGTAGCTGCAGCGCCAGGTGAATCTGCCTGGGATCTGGCGCCTGGTCCTGTTTTGGCTGCATCTACACACATAAAATCATGTCCTGTGGCTGCACAATCAACATTAGATTCAAAATTTTCCATGGAATTTTCCACATGATCAGTTCTAATTAATTCACCCCCGTGATCAAGAGAAGACAGAGGATCGGAAAGAAGTGAGATTTCAGCACACAAGAGAGCTCCCGCATTAGGATGAAGTTTAGCAAATGGAAATAATGTTTCATCAAAAATAACATCACGAGAAATATAGATACGGCCTGATGAGATTTCTAGACATTTGTATCCTTTATGAAGATTACTATAGCCAAGAAACACACATTGTGTGGACCGAAACTCAAGTTTATGGCGATTGTAGGGACGCAAATTTGGGTAGCAAGCACACCCAAAAATTTTGAGAGAGCTATAGTCTGGTTTTTGCTGAAACAAACGTTCCAACAGAGTAGTGTTGCCAATGACTCGACTAGGCCAACGATTGATAAGATAAGTAGCCGTGATAAAAGCCTCATCCCAATATTTAAGTGGCATTGATGCATGAGCTAAAAGAGACAAACCAACTTCCACAATATGACGATGCTTGCGTTTGGCTGAACCGTTTTGTTGATGTGCATGAGGACAAGAGACATGATGAATAATGCCAATGCTACGGAAGAAAGAATTGAGTTTCTCATATTGGACTGCAAGGATCTTTCTATCAAATTGTCTTTCAACAAGTTTTTGGAATTCTTGAAAAACAGAAAAGACTTCAGATTCGAACTTAAGCAAATATATCCATGTGAATTTGCTATAATCATCAATAAAACTGACATAGTATTTCTTGCGACCAAAAGAATCTCTTGCATGACCCCATACATCACTAAAAATAAGCTCTAAAGGAGCATGAGACACTATTTGACAAAGCATAAGGAAGTTGGTGACTCTTTGCACATTGACAAGCTTCACAAACTGACTCACTTTCGGGACTACGTGACAATGAAAGATTGTCTTTATTGACTACTTGCTTGACTATATTTGGAGAAGGGTGACCTAATCTTATGTGCCATTTGGCTAAGGAGGGCTTGACAGCAGAATAAACTTGACGATGACGCTTTCGATCAAAGACTCTTGACGTGATGGGATATAATCCTCCAATGCATCTACCATGATGGATGAGCTCCTTCGTTGCCCGATCCTTTATGAAAAAATAGGTAGGATGAGTTTCAAAGAAAACATTATTGTCGGAGGTTAAACGAGACATGGAAGCTAGATTTTTATCGGCTTGAGGAACATGAAGGACATCTTTAAGGATAAGATCACGTTTAAGGCTAGGGGAATTAATAGAAGATTGACCAATGTGGGCGATGTCCATACCTCCACCGCTTGCGGTGTGAATTTGATCATTGTCGTGATACCTCTCTCGGAGGGCAAGCTTCTCTAGCTCGTTCGTGACATGGTCCGTAGCTCCGGAATCAGCATACCAGACCGTGTCACCGTCAGCTCCGCCGTGCTCCCGCATGGCTGCAGCGACGTGCTTTGTATCAGGCACGAAGTCCTCATCATACCGGTGCCAGCAGTCAATGACTTCATGGCCCGATTTCTTGCACAGCTGACATCTGGGCCGACGGTTGTTGTTGGTGTAGCCGCCGTTGCCGCCGTTGTTGTAGCCGCCGTTGTAGCTGTTGTTGTAGCCACGGTCACCACCATTGTTGCCGCGGTCACCAGGGCGAGCCTGGCCCTAGTTACCACTGCGCCCGCCGCCGCTGCTGTTTCCGCGTCCGCGCCACTGCTGTCCACGCCCACGACCACGTCCGCAGGAGGCGATGTTGACAAAGGACTCGCGCAGATTGCCTCCTTGAAGCATGCTGAGGCGGGCGTCGAAGCTCAGGAGCTGGCTATACAGCTCCTGAACCGTAACAGCTTCGACCCGCGCCGCCAAGGCCGAGATCACAGGGTTGTAGTCGATGTCGAGGCCGGCGATGACGTGGGAGATGATCTCGGCGTCTCCGAGCGCACCGGCGCAGGCAACTTCATCTGTAAGGGTTTTAATCTTCCCAAGATATTCTGCCATGGTTAGATTACCTTTCTGCAGATTGGTGAGCGCCATCCTCGTGTTGATCTTCTGGGCGTTTGCGCAGCAAACATGGCATGGATGGAGTTCCATACCTTGGCCGGCGTCTGGAGCATCGCTACTTGGGCAAGTACCTCTCAAGACATAGACCCCATGAGGTACCCTTGTACCTGTTGCTGCTGCGCAAACCAGATCGATCTGGCGTAGTTGAAGACCTGCTCTTCCGTCCCATTGTTGTTGATGGTGATGGTGGCAGGGGGCGTCGGACTTGTGGCGTCGAGGAAGTGCTCCATCTGTGCTCCTTTGATCTGAGGTAGCACGACGGCCTTCCAGAGGAGGAAGTTCGTCCTCGTAAGCTTCTCTGATGGAGGCGGACCGAGAGAGGGCGAGCTGCTGGAGGTGGAAGATGAGGCAAAGGTGGAAGGTGTGGATAAAGTGGACAGAGCGCTCATTGTGGATGCGGGCATGGTGGCAGCAGCGGTGGACGGCGTGGTTCCTCACATGGTTACCTCTCTTCTCGATCTCGGTTCCTCTCTTTTCCGATCAACTAGATGGATTCCTTCTCGAGGGCTAGACGTACGAGAGGAAGGGCTCTGATGACCATATGAGGAAGCGTAGAACCCTTTGTCTCGGGCCGCAATATATTTATATGACCGAAGCCTTGATGTACAAGTCGAGAGAGAGAGATCGATCGTGATCCTCTCGAGAGGTTACAGGAGATACGGGAGAGAAGAAGAGATAGACAGAGATACAAGAAGTTAAACCACTTTCCTATCCCTATACACTTTATATTCTAACAAACACTACAAGAAAAACATTATACGCCATGTATATTGACCGATACCGAGGAAAATTATCGGGCTCGCCATATAGATTGTATGGGGAAAAAGAAAGTCGGCAACCATTGGATGCTCGACAAACTAGGGTGTATCATAAGTACAACCAAGAAAACACAGTATAAGAAAGGACCTCAGCAAAAAAATTACAAAACACACTCGCCAAAATATAGGATCTCGGACGCGGACACATGTCCCTCCAACTGCATTTGATGGCGCCGGCGTGATGATGGGTGTTATTTGCCCGGTGTCCACTAATGACACTTGCATTCAGCTCGAGTGGTCCGACATCATCCAATGTATTTGATTTAGACCAAACCTAATCCTGAAGAGTAGCTAGTCTCTTTCTTGACAAAGTATAGAGAGCGAAGAAAAGCAATAGAGAATGACTCAGTATGTTTCTAATTTTGGAACTTAGTAAAGTGGTTGAGATAGAGAAGAATTGAGATTACATGAGATGATGTATTGAAAACTTGCGTTGTTGGAAAGTACATGATGTCTCACAACTTTGTTCCTTGTTGGTGGCATATCATCAATCGTCATCATCTTCTTTCTTTTTTATACGCTTTTTGATTAGATGACAATGATCAAGTCGAACCGTGGACCTTTGGAGCCCCACTTTCCTTTCTTTTCAAAGATGGATAAGTGGATGAATGGTGGGTCTCTCTCTCTCTCTCTCTCTCTCTCTCTCTCTCTCTCTCTCTCTCTCTCTCTCTCTCTCTCTCTCTCTCTCTCTCTCTCTCTCTCTCTCTCTCTCTCTCTCTCTCTCTCTCTCTCTCTCTCTCTCCGCGCGCGTGTGTGTGTGTGTGTGTGTGTGTGTGTGTGTGTGTGTGTTTGAGCTTCACTCACAGTTACGGTGTGTAGACTTATGATCCATCGTATTGCCACGTAGGCTCGAGTAGTCCGACATCATCCAGGTATTTGATTTAGAGCAAACCTAATTCCTGAAGAGTAGCCGGTCTCTTCCTTGAAAAAGTAAAGAGAGCGAAAGAAACGTAATAGAGAATGACTCAGCTATGTTTCTAATTTTGGAATTTAGTGAAGTGGTTGAGAGAGAGAAGAAGTGAGATTACTTGAGATGATGTCTTGAAAACTTGCAGTGTTGGAAACTACACGATGTCTCACAACTTTTGACACAAGCGGTGGCGGTACACACACGCTCCGACAGAGGCAGTGGGCACCATGCCAAGGAGGACACGCACACCCAGCAGGTGACAACGTGATGACGGCAGCGTGCATGCCAAACAGGGCGCGGCAATGGGAACGCGTGCTTCGGGAAGAAGAACAATGCTAAGCCCCAGGAGGAGTGGCGACGCAGAGCGCACCTCAAGGGAAATGCATGCGCACACAACATGGAGGCCACGAGTACAAGCGCCGACAGAGGCCACCAGCACTATGTCGCCAAGGACCGAGGGGAGCCGCAGAAGAGGCCCTGACACTTAGTGCAGTTGCACCCCAAGGCAGCCGTGGACGAAGAGCGGACAATTGCAGCCCCATGGACGTGCAAGATGTCGATGGACATCCAACGGAGGGCTCGCCAGCAGTGTCCTCTTCCATGTACGCTTCTACAACGACAGCAACGAGGCTGCCGGCGAGTAGCACGACACCAACTCCACCTCGGCGGTGACATCAAAGAGGCCGCCAGCATGCGGCCCGGCGCCATCTACACTCCCACAATGACGTCGAAGCAGCCGACTTACAACCAGGCGCCATCTCCGCCCTGCCAACATCAACTTGCACCAAAGTTCAGAGCAGTAACAAATCGCACCCAAGAGCTGAGCAGATGATGTTCACATAAACATGAAGAAGAAGCTTGGATGCCATCTCCATGGAGTTGGTGAAACACTCGGTGGCAACGACGTAGTACGCGCAACAATAGTGTACCAATGCACAAGCATGGACCAGGAGGCCGACATCCAACACTGCGCCATCATCTACCTCGACAAGGGAAGATCAAAACAACATCGTCCATCTCCTTCAATAGCCGCGGGTATTTTTTTCAGCTAGTGTGGCTTCTACTCCTGTAACATCTTGCATCTTGCAACTAGTGTGCCGTGCGTTGCTGGTTTGCTGGCCATGCTCTTTCACTGCACTCTTATATCTTTGCCATGCCAACACCCAAAGGTGGGGCTCCAAGGCCAAAGGAAAAAGCATAAAAAGGATGATGATGACTGATAACAATGACCCACGTCTCCCCAACTATTTCCCTTCTTTTTTGCAGGAAATCTACATCATTATCTCTTCTTAATTACTCTACTTAACAAACCAAACCTATGCAAAGTAAACACTATGAGGAAGAGTAAAACCCTTTGTCTCGGGCCGCAATATATTTATATGACCGAAGCCTTGATGTACAAGTTGAGAGAGAGATTGATCGTGATCCTCTCGAGAGGTTACAGGAGATAAGGGAGAGAAGAAGAGATAGATAGAGATACAAGAAGTTAAACCACTTTCCTATCCCTATACACTTTATATTCTAACACTCCCCCTCAATCTAAACCCTATTTGCCAAGGTTGAGATTGTACTTGAAATCATCTAACCTCCTCATTGTCAGAGGCTTTGTGAATCCATCAGCAAGTTGATCACCTGTTGGAATAAACCTTATATCAAGCAGTTTGCGTGTCACTCTTTCTCTGACAAAGTGAAAATCAACTTCAATATGTTTTGTCCGTGCATGAAAAACAGGATTAGCTGAAAGATAGGTTGCACCAATGTTATCACACCATAATCTTGCAGCCTGTGGAACTTTAATTCCAAGTTCATGTAGCAATATCTGAATCCACATTACTTCAGCTGTTGCATTAGCCAAAGCTTTATACTCAGCCTCGATTACTTGACCGTGAGACTATTGCCTGTTTTCTTGCACTCCATGACACAAGGTTTCTTCCGAAACACAGCAAAACCACTGTTGACCTTCTATCATCAGCACACCTGCCCAATCTGCATCAAAGTAAGTGACACAAGCATAGATGAAGACTTGACAATCAAGACCAAGTCCTCTGTAAACTTGAGATACCTCAAAATCCTTTTGGTGATGTCCAATGAACAGTAGTAGGAGCATGCAAATATTGACATACTTTGTTAACGAATATGAAATATCGGGACGTGTAAGAGTCAAGCATTTGTAATGCACCTACAACACTACGTAATTTGTTGCATCATCGACCCAAATGCTTCTCCACTTTCAACAGTAAGTTTTTACGAAGTAGAGATAGGTGTCTTGACCGCTTACACTTTTCCATACCTACCCTTACGAGAATGTCGGTGGTATATTTCTCTTGTGTAAGAAGTATGTCATCATTTACCTTATTGACCTCAATTCCAAGAATGTAATGTAAATCTCCTAAGTCTTTAAGAGCAAACTCCAGCTTTAAATCCTTAAGCAGACAAGTTGTAGCATCTGAGCTGGAACTTGCAACAATTATATCATCAACGTAAACAAGAACAAATATAGTAACATTGTTCTTATGATAAAAGAATAATGAGGTATCTGCCTTTGATGGTGTAAACCCAAGCTTTTGCAACTGTGTACTTAGCCTTGAGTACTAGGCTCTTGGAGCCTGTTTTAACCCATACAATGCTTTGTCCAACTTACAGACATAATGTAGTGTGTTTTTGTTTTCATATCCTGGTGGCTGCCGCATGAACACTTCTTCCTCAAGAACACCATGAAGAAACGCGTTCTGAATGTCTAGATGTCGTAGGCTCCAACCTCTGGTAATAGCAATAGACAATACAAGTCGAATAGTAGCTGATTTAATAACAGGACTAAAAGTATCCTTATAATCTATACCAAGCCTTTGCTTAAAACCTTTTGCAACTAGTCTGGCTTTGTATCTGTCTATACTTCCATCAGCCCTTTTCTTAATTTTATATACCCATTTGCAGTCAATCACATTAGCATCCCTCTTTGGTGGAACTAACCGCCAAGTTCTGTTTTGAATAAGTGCATCATATTCAACATCCATAGCCTTCTTCCAATCCTTGTGTGCAAGAGCATCATGCAAATTTGTTGGTTCACCGGTACTTGTGAGAAACGCACGCTTAAGTTTATCATACCTGATTGTACCATCCGTATATTTCTTCTCCTTGACAATACCTGACTGAGACCGTGTATGACGGAGAGGAACTGAAGTTGCTGCAGAACTGGCCACAGAAGATCCGTCTGGCATAGAAAATCTGTCCGGTATAGAGGCAGACACGCTCTTCCCCTCGCCAGCAGCATCGGGACTCGTGGCACAGGGCGAGGCGCTGCTGCGCGGGCTAGTGGGCTCCGCGCGGGTGGGCTCCGCGCCTTGCGGGCTGTCGGCCACAGGACCAGAGGCACTGGTTGGCTCCGCGCCTGGCGGGCTGTCGGCCACCCGACCGGTCGTCACAGGAGACACGAGGCGATCCGCCTGGGATCCCGCACCCGTCAGACTGCGGCGTGGATCAGCCTCGGATCGTAGCTGCAGCGCCAGGTGAATCTGCCTGGGATCTAGCGCCTGGTCCTGTTTTGGCTGCATCTACACACATAAAATCATGTCCTGTGGCTGCACAATCAACATTAGATTCAAAATTTTCCATGGAATTTTCCACATGATCAGTTCTAATTAATTCACCCCCGTGATCAAGAGAAGACAGAGGATAGGAAAGAAGTGAGATTCCAGCACACAAGAGAGCTCCCGCATTAGGATGAAGTTTAGCAAATGGAAATAATGTTTCATAAAAAATAACATCAGGAGAAATATAGAAACGGCCTGATGAGATTTCTAGACATTTGTATCCTTTATGTAGATTACTATAGCCAAGAAACACGCATTGTGTGGACCGAAACTCAAGTTTACGGCGATTGTAGGGACGCAAATTTGGGTAGCAAGCACACCCAAAAATTTTGAAAGAGCTATAGTCTTGTTTTTGATGAAACAAACGTTCCAACGGAGTAGTGTTGTCAATGACTCGACTAGGCAAACGATTGATAAGATAAGTAGCCGTGATAAAAGCCTCATCCCAATATTTAAGTGGCATTGATGCATGAGCTAAAAGAGACAAACCAACTTCCACAATATGACGATGCTTGCATTCGGCTGAACCTTTTGTTGATGTGCATGAGGACAAGAGACATGATGAATAATGCCAATGCTATGGAAGAAAGAATTGAGTTTCTCATATTCTCCTCCCCAGTCACTTTGGACTGCAAGGATCTTTCTATCAAATTGTCTTTCAACAAGTTTATGGAATTCTTGAAAAACAGAAAAGACTTCAGATTTGAACTTAAGCAAATATATCCATGTGAATTTGCTATAATCATCAATAAAACTGACATAGTATTTCTTGCGACCAAAAGAATCTCTTGCATGACCCAATACATCACTGAAAATAAGCTCTAAAGGAGCATGAGACACACTATTTGACAAAGGATAAGGAAGTTGGTGACTCTTTGCACATTGACAAGCTTCACAAACTGACTCACTTTCGGGACTACGTGACAATGAAAGATTGTCTTTATTGACTACTTGCTTGACTATATTTGGAGAAGGGTGACCTAATCTTTGGTGCCATTTGGCTAAGGAGGGCTTGACAGCAGAATAAACTTGACGATGACGCTTTCGATCAAAGACTCTTGACGTGATGGGATATAATCCTCCAATGCATCTACCGTGATGGATGAGCTCCTTCGTTGCCCGATCCTTTATGAAAAAATAGGTAGGATGAGTTTCAAAGAAAACATTATTGTCGGAGGTTAGACGAGACATGGAAGCTAGATTTTTATCGGCTTGAGGAACATGAAGGACATCTTTAAGGATAAGATCACGTTTAAGGCTAGGGGAATTAATAGAAGATTGACCAATGTGGGCGATGTCCATACCTCCACCGCTTGTGGTGTGAATTTGATCATTGTCGTGATACCTCTCTCGGAGGGCAAGCAGTCCTCATCATACCGGTGCCAGCAGTCAATGACTTCATGGCCCGATTTCTTGCACAGCTGACATCTGGGCCGACGGTTGTTGTTGTTGTAGCCACCGTTGCCGCCGTTGTTGTAGCCGCCGTTGTAGCTGTTGTTGTAGCCACGGTCACCACCATTGTTGCCGCGGTCACCAGGGCGAGCCTGGCCCTGGTTACCACTGCGCCGCCGCCGCTGCTGTTTCCGTGTCCGCGCCACTGCTGTCCACGCCCACGACCACGTCCGCGGGAGGCGACGTTGATAGAGGACTGGCGCAGATTGCCTCCTTGATGCATGCTGAGGCGGGCGTCGAAGCTCAGGAGCTGGCTATACAGCTCCTGAACCGTAACAGCTTCGACCCGCGCCGCCAAGGCCGATATCAAGGGTTGTAGTCGATGTCGAGGCCGGCGATGACGTGGGAGATGATCTCGGCGTCTCCGAGCGGTGCACCGGCGCAGGCAACTTCATCTGTAAGGGTTTTAATCTTCCCAAGATATTCTGCCATGGTTAGATTACCTTTATGCAGATTGGTGAGCGCCATCCTCGTGTTGATCTTCTGGGCTTGTGTTTGCGCAGCAAACATGGCATGGATGGAGTTCCATACCTTGGTCGGCATCTGGAGCATCGCTACTTGGGCAAGTACCTCTCGAGACATAGACCCCATGAGGTACCCTTGTACCTGTTGCTGCTACGCAAACCAGATCGATCTGGCGTAGTTGAAGACCTGCTCTTCCGTCCCATTGTTGTTGATGGTGATGGTGGCAGGGGGCGCCGGATGTGACGCCCTCGATTCAATCGTACACTAATCATGCACGCAAATGTGTACGATCAAGATCAAGGACTCACGGAAGATATCACAACACAACTCTACAAATAAAATAAGTCATACAAGCATCATAATACAAGCCGGGGGCCTCGAGGGCTCGAATACAAGTGCTCGATCATAGACGAAGTCAGCGGAAGCAACAATATCTGAGTACGACATAAGTTAAACAAGTTTGCCTTAAGAAGGCTAGCACAAACTGGGATACAGATCGAAGAGGAACAGGCCTCCGCACGGGATCCTCCTAGGTCACTCCCCGTCGTCGTCGCGGGTTGCACGTAGTAGTAGGCACCTCCGCAGTAGTAGTCGTCATAGGCGGCGCGCTCGCTCTGGGCTCCATCGTCTGGTTGCAGCAATCGAGTAGAGATAGGGGAAAAGGGGGAACAAGGCAACCGTGAGTACTCATCCAAAGTACTCGCAAGCAAGGAGCTACACTACATATGCATGGATATATGTGGAAAGGCCATATCAGTGGACTGAACTGCAGAATGCCAGAATAAGAGGGGGATAGCTAGTCTTAACGAAGACTACGCTTCTAGACACCTGTCTTGCAGCAGGTAGGAGGGGACAATCTGAAGTCCTCCAAGTAACATCATATAGCAATAATCCTACCCGGCGATCCCCTGCTCATATCCCTGAGCGAGAGCGACCACCGGTTGTATCTGGCACTTGGAAGGGTGTGTTTTATCAAGTATCCGGTTCTAGTTGTCATAAGCTCAAGGTACAACTCCAAGTCGCCCTGTTACCGAAGATCACGGCTATCCGAATAGATTAACTTCCTGCAGGGTGCACCATCTTACCCAAAGACGCTTGATCCCATTTGGCGGACACACTTTCCGGGTCATGCCCGCCGCGGAAGATCAACACGCCGCAGCCCCACCTAGGCACTGTGAGAGGCCAACACGCGGTCTAAACCTAAGCGCGCAGGGTGCAGGCCCATCGCCTCGAGCACACCGCACGCTATGCGACGCTGCCGAAGCGACCTAGCCCAGCAGCGTTCAGTCCAATCCGGTGGCGCCGCTCGTCAGCCGACGTCTCAAGTTTCGCCGATACCACGACGCGGGATACCCATAACTACTCCGCGTAGATGGTTAGTGCGTATAAGCTCGTAGCCAACCCAGATCAAATACCAAGACCTCGTTAAGCGTGTTAAGTAACCGCTAACGCCGAACAGACCAGGCCCACCTCTCTCCTAGGCGGTCTCAACTCTGCCTGCCGCTCCGCCACAAAGATCCACTCATGGTGCTCCATCACCGACCGACTTTAGTCTCACATGTATCATGTATAAGTATATAGTATATACCGTGATCAACTCCCGAGTGATCACGGCCCGATAGTATAGCACGCAGACGGACAAGAAAGTAGGGCCATAGATGAAAGTACTAGCATCCTATACTAAGCATATAGGATTGCGGTAAGGTAACAATGAAGTTACAAGGACAAAGGCTATGCAGCAAAGATAGGAGTATCTCGAAAACAGTAACATGCTATGCTACTCTAATGCAAGCGGTGTAGATAAGAGTAGGCGATATCTGGTGATCAAGGGGGCTTGCCTGGTTGCTCTGGCAAGAGAGAGGGTCGTCAACACCGTAGTCGAACCGCCACCGCAGCGGCGTCGGTCTCGTAGTCTCACCGGAGAGAAGAGGGGAAGAAACAATGAATACAAAGTAAACAGATGCATATCGATGCATGACATGTCAAGAAGCGATGCTAGGCGTGCCCTAACGTGGTATGAGGGGAAGTGTTGGGGGGAAAATATCAGGAAGTTTTCCTGCCCGGACGTCTGTCCGATGATGAACCGGAGAGGAAAGTTTGCAGATTCGATAGGCTAGGGGTGTGTGGTGGACGAACGGATCTGCGATCCGGAACCGCCTCGTCGTTACGAGCAACTTTCATGTTGAAAATATTTTAATCCGGATTACGGATTAAAAGATATGATTTTAAAAGATTTTATTAATTTACGGAATTTAATTAATTATTTAATTAATTTCGAAAATGCATTTATGACATCAAGATGATGTCATGACATCATCAGAGTCAACAGGGTTGACTGAGTCAACCTCGACTGTGGGTCCGCATGTCATTCTCTAATACCTAATTAACCTAATCGAGTTAATTAACATTAGTTAATTAGGTTAATTAGTGATTAGGTTAATTAATCGAATTAATTAGATTAATTAATTACTTAATTAATTAATTAATTAATTAATTAGTTAATTAGTTTTAATTCATTTTCATTTTATTTTTATTCCCTGATTAAATTTAAAAAAATGTTCTGTGTGTGGGGGGGGTGGGGCCCCCATGTCATTGGCCCCGAGGGGCAAACGGCAGGGCGTTGGGCGATGCCGTTCGGGCGCACCCAGAGGACGCTTGGCGCCGCTACCGAGGCCAACGGGGCCGGGCGGCCGAGGTTCAAGACGGCGGCCGGAGGCGCAGCCACTGCATGACCGGCCGGGGGCGGCAAGGCGCCAGCGAGGCGATTCGGGCGACGGGTGGGGCAGCGATGGCGAACGAGGGGGTATGGCCGAGCGCCGTGCGGGGTTCGATCGAAGTGCGAGGCGCCGGCACGGCACGACGCCGGTATGTGGCGGCCGGAGTGGTCGCGGTGCCCGAACGGGAAGGGCCAAGGGGTTTCGGGCGGCCGTGGGGAGGGCGCATGACGCAGTGGCGGCCCGGGCGGCCGAGGCGTCGTCGGGGGAGAAGAGGGGGAGAGGCCAAGGCGGCGGCGGGCGGGTCGGGCCGGAGGGCGAGGTCGCGGAGACGGAGCTCGGCGACGGCGAGGTTCGGGAGGGGAGAGAGGGAACGACGGAGGGGAGGAGGCGAGCTCACATCGCCTGTGGGGTCTAGGGAAGCGGCTCGGTGGAGCGCTTGGCGACCGGCGAGGAGGCGGTTGGGGTAGCGTCTTGCAAGCATCGGGAGGCGGGGCCGATCCATGGGCGGGCGAACCCAGCGTGGGGCTAGGAGGAGGAGGGGCCCGGGCGAGAGGAAGATGAGGGGGGCCAGGCGGCTGGTGGGGGGCGGGGCGGGCCGGCAGGTGGGCGGCGGGGGTCTCGCCGATCTGGATCAGGCGAGGAGCAGGGAGCGTGGGTCGGGGGAGCGAGTGGGGGGCGGCTAGGGTTTCACCATGGAGGGAGGGTTAAGTGGGTGGGGGGGCGGTTGGGCCGGGCCGGGGGAGAGGCTGGGCCAGGTGGGGGGAAAAGGCTGGCCCCTGATGGGCCAGGGGGTTTCCCTCCCTCTCTTTTCTTGTTTTTCTTTTCTTTTCTTTTTCTTTTTCTGCTTTCTGTTTTAGTTTAATTAAATGCCAAAACAATTTACAAAATTTTGTGCACCCCACCATAATTAGGTTTGCTATTTTAGACAACCCCCGAACATTTTTAGTTTTTGTTTTGAAACCTTTTATCTTTGCTTTTGTTTTGATTTTGTTTTAGAACGGGTTCGAATCAAAGAGAGGTTTGGCACAGTAACCGGGGTGATTACTGTTCATTAATCATCCGGGATTTAGGAGGTAGAAGGAAAGAGTGCGGGATATTCATCTCGAAGACGATCCTCGCGTTCCCAGGTGGCTTCATCTTCAGAGTGATTCGACCACTGGACTTTGAGAAACTTGATCGCCTTCTGACGTGTGAGGCGTTCAGCTTGGTCGAGAATGCGGACCGGATGCTCCTTATAGGAGAGGTCCTGTTGCAATTCCAGCACTTCATGGTCCACTGCTCGAATTGGGTCCTTGAAGCAGCGTCGGAGTTGGGACACGTGGAACACATCGTGGACCTGAGAAAGGTTCGACGGAAGCTCCAGTTGATAAGCTACTTTTCCACGCCTTTCCAGAATAGTGAAAGGGCCAATATAGCGAGGCGCTAACTTGCCCTTGATCCCGAAGCGGTGAGCACCCTTCATTGGTGTAACGTGAAGATAGGCCTTTTCGCCAGGTTGATAGACCATGTCTTTGTGATGTCGGTCATAATTACTCTTTTGACGAGACTGAGCAGTCTTGAGATTCTCGCGAATAATGCGGACTTGTTCTTCAGCATGTTGGATAATATCCGGACCGAAGAGTGGACGTTCCCCGATTCGACCAGTTCGAGGGGTTCGCACTTTCGTCCATATAACACTTCGAGGGGGCCATCTTCGACTAGCTTGATAGCTATTATTATAAGAGAACTCAGCATACGGGAGAGATTCCTCCCATTTCTTGCGAATGAGGCGACACAAGCTCAAGCATGTCTTGAGAATTTGGTTGACACGCTCAACTTGCCCTTGTGATGCGGATGAAAAGCAGATCTTGAAAGATAAATGAGTCCCCATAGCTTCTTGAAAACTTGCCCGAATCTTGAAGTGAATAAGCTGCCACGGTCCGAATCGATAACCAATGGAATACCGTGAAGTGAAACAATTCGGACATATAGAGTGTTGCAAGCTGACTAGCGTGATCGTTTCTTTGACCGCCGAAAATGTGCAACTTTAGAAAGCCGGTCAATGACGACAAGAATAGCATCATTACCTTTCTGCGATTTGGGAAATCCGGTGGCGAAGTCCATTTCAACATGGTCCCATTTCCATTCAGGAATAGAGATAGGTTGCGAGTTCCAAAGAGGCCTTTGATGTTCTGCTTTGATACGACGGCAAACGTCACACTCGTAAACATAGCGAGCAATGTCTTGCTTCATATTAGACCACGGAATCTCGATTTAATGTCTTGATACATCTTTGTACTGCCGGGATGGATACATAGAGGCGTATCATGAGCTTCTTTCATAACCTTCGAGTCATATTCAGGTTTTCCTTCTTACACGGCACCACTAGGCGACCTTTTAAGTACAAGGCGCCATCATCAACAATAGTGAAGGATGAGGATTTCCTTTCCGATGTCTTGTTTAAGCTTGTAGACTTGAGTCAAATCCTGCATTGTCTTTATGGTGCCCACGAGATCGGGTTCAACAGCCGGGTATAGAGGGAACACGGGGAACAACACGGAGATTCATCTTTCGGAACTCCGGAGGAGGGGAGCGAGTGCACCGGAGGAACAATATGGAGGTTCAGCCTTCTGAATTCTTCAACAAGTGGGGCTGAACTTGGTGAACTCAAGGTGGTTGCAGAAGACTTGCGGCTCAAGGCATCAGCCATTACATTAGCCTTGCTCGGCGATAGGAAATACCCAAATCAAAGTATGCAACAGTCTCCATCCATCTCTGCTGACGGAGGTTCAGGTCTGGCTGAGTGAACAGATACTTCAGACTTTGGTGGTCAGTGAAGATCTCGCAACGATTACCGAGAAGGTAATGTCGCCATCGCTTCAAGTGCATGAATGACAGCAGCAAGTTCGAGGTCGTGAACTGGGTAGTTCTCCTCGTGAGGGCGAATGTCGAGAGGCATAAGCAACCACTTTGCGCTCTTGCATTAGGACACCGCCTAAACCTTGACGAGAAGCGTCGCGATAAATGACGAAGTCCTTCTTAGTATCGGAGGAGCTAGCATCGGGCAGACGTCAACTTGTCTTTGAGTGCCGGAAACTTTCCCGACACTTATCATCCATTGGAATTTGACGCCCTTATGCAACAAAGTTAGTCGAGGCTGGCAATCTTGGAGAAGTTCTCATTTAATCGACGGCAATAGTGGCGAGACCGAGAAAACTTCGACTTGCTTAACGTTCTTGGAGGAGTCCAATCGAGAATAGCCTGAACTCTTTCGGGGTTGACGGCAATACCATGTTTAGAAATGACATGCCCAAGATAGGTTACTTCGGAAGCCGAATTCACATTTGGAGAACTTGGCATAGAGTTGATGCTCTCGTAGCTTTTCCAAAGACAAGACGAAGATGTTCAAGATGTTCTTCTTCATTCTTGGAAAAGATCAGATATCATCCAGATAAACCACGCATTTAACTTGTCGAGATAATCCATGAATATATAGTTCATCAAAGGGAGAAGGTGGCTGGAGCATTGGTTAAACCGAAGACATGACGGTGTACTCGTAAGAACCATAACGAGTCACAAATGCGGTCTTGGGGATATCCTCCTCACGAACACGGATCTGGTGGTAACCCAACCTCAAGTCGAAGTTTCGAGAACACCGACGAACCAGCCAATTGATCATAAAGATCATTGATCCGAGGAAGAGGATACTTATTCGAATGGTAGCTTGATTTATAGGACGGTAGTCTTGGACCAATCGGTTTGTCCCATCCTTCTTCTTAACAAAGAGAGAAGGTGCTCCCCAAGGAGAGCAACTTGGGCGAATGAAGCCGCTTTGAAGAGATTTGTCGATTTCCTCCTTTAGTTCAAGGAGTTCATGCGCGGCATCTTGTAGGGTCGTTTGGCTATAGGAGTGGTGCCTGGTTTCAAGTCGATGACGAATTCGACAGCTCTAGCAGGGGGAATCCCTGGAAGTTCTTCAGGAAAGACGTCTTGGAAATCGCAAACGACAGGAATGTTTTCAATTCCCTCGAGGGTGCGGCGCTCAATGCATTCAATGCATAGAGCCTTGCCTCGCATTTTGAACCGCAACGAGCATTGTAGCTTACTATTTCATCGAAGGGTGAAGCAGATGGACGGTCTTAGTGGCGCAAACGATTGACGCCAGATGCGCTTTCAACCAATCCATCCCCAAAATGAGGTCGATGTTAGACGCCTTGAGGATAATGGGGAGGCATAGAATTCCAGCCCTTCGATTTCCACGGGACGCCGACGCCAACCATGGAGGTTTGACATTGTCCCAATGGGGTTTTACCACTACCGAAGAGATCATCTCTTCACACTTAACGTCGTGCTTGTATGCAAAGTCTTCGACATGAATGAATGCGATGCTCTGAATCGAATAAAACAGATGCGTGTACTGAATTTACGAGGAGTGTACCCATCACAAGAGCAGGCTGGTCTTGAGCTTCGCTCAGATCAACGTGGTTGGCCTGAGCTTGCCCATAAGACTTGCCACTGTTGTTGCGGTTCGGTGTTTCCACGGCCATTCATGGAAGGGCCACTGATTCTGGTTACGTTGCATTCTCTAGCACGGTGCCTCGCTGTCCGCACCAAGCATAAGCCATTATTGGGAGTGGGAACAGAGCTTGGGGTGGTGGAGCTGGAAGCTTGGCTGCTTAGTTGTAGGCGAGCGAGGTGTAGCATAGTTCTCGCTTTGGAGCAGGTGCATTCGGCTGGTACATGCTGTTGGGAATCCATATCTTGCGCTCTGCGAGGACGGGCTCAAGATGAGCCCGTGTCACGGTTACGCTGTTAGAGCTCGTATTCCTGCAGACCAGTTTCGACATTGATAGCTTTGTTCACCAAGGTGGCGAAATCAGCAAAGTCGTGCACTAGGAGTGCAAGCTTGATGTCGCTTGAAGACCGCCACGGAACTTCTCTGTCTGCGTGCATCGGTTGCAATATCCTCTTGAAGATAGCGAGACAAGTCCAGAACTCTCGCCGATAGGCTTCAACAGTCTTGTTGCCTTGGGTGAGGTTGCGGAACTCACGCTTCTTCCGTCCATGACCCCTTGAGGGATGAAGCGGCACGAAGGCAGCTGGAAGTCCGCCAGTGATGAGTGTTCCAAGCTGGCAGAGTACGCCGGTGGCTGTCCCACCATTGAGCTGCGGGTCCCTTCAGAAGAAGGAACCAAAGGTGACATAGCTGGCAGGGGCTACATCAGCAGACTCCATCTCATAGGTGATGTCACGAAGCCAGTCATCAGCATCCAGTGGCTGAGTTGAGCTGCGGTACACGCTGGGGTTCAGGCGTATGAAATCCTGTAGAGTTGTTCCGTTTGGGTGCTGGTTCATATTGGGGCGAGGCGAGCCATCATGTTCTCCATGAACTGGCGATTCATCTCGAGCTGTTGGATCATACCAGCCATGTACTCGGCGGTGGTGGGAAGTTGGCACCACGACCACGACTGCTGGCCTAACCATCCTGCTATTATATAACAGGTAGTTCAGCATTTGAGAAATTTAAGCAAGAGACAGAATCATTCATGATGAAACATGCATAATGAAAGCAAGCATGATGGGAACTACATAGTAGTTGGCATATCTTACAAAAGGAATCATCCATAGAGTTCGATACATAGAGTCCGAAGACATAGACTACTACATCATGGGCGGCACGCAGCTCATGGCGAATACATCAAACACTAACAAGCAAGTCTACATCAGTCCCACGCGGCATCTGCGGAGGTAGCTGTAGCTGAAAGCTAGTAGTGCGGCGGTGGATAGTCCTCCACGTCGGTGACTGGGGCCGCGGATACTCGGTGCTGAATCCGACGCCCGTGTGGCGTGAAAGGGCCAAGCGCGGAGAGTAGCCTCCCACGCCCGCCAACCGACACCCTGGGGCATCACGGTCCTGGCTGGGTAGATCGCAGAACGTGGCAGCTCTCCGGATCGGACAAAGGGGTGCATCAGCGTCAGAGCACAGTAGAGGTGCTGACGGGTGATGTACAACTCGTGACGAAGAGCTCGATTAGCTCGATCCAGCCCATCGCATGCGTAACAAAGTTCGATGGTGGAAAGGCTCTCTGGTGACGATGGTATAGGCAGCAGTGTAGTAACCCTCCTCACCAACATCGACGCGATAGCAATGTGCAAGGGGAGGTGTCCAACTCTCGATACTCTGACGAAGACGTGTCGAGCAGCATAAGCAGCATCGTGGACTGCCATATCGATAGTCACTCCAACACCATGTGCGGTGTGCAAAGACAAGAGTGGACTCGTACTCCGAGAGTAGAGGTGGACGATGGCGCTGCTCGCTCCTGGTTATAGTCCTGGTACTCCTCATAGACGGTGTACTCGGGGTGCCAGCGATAACCCGATAGGTCATCATCTCGCTAGCACCGCAGTGATCCCGAGGCACCAATGGCCGTCGTGTGGCGCACGACCTGCCTCGTGGGTTCCATCTGAAAACAAAGACGCTTCAAAGGAGTCAAATGACGGTGTGGAAATTGCTCAAATACAATTCCAAAAACAACTAAGGCTATATCCAACTTTGGGGTGAATGCGATCACGGATCCTAGTGATAGTTAGTAAAATCGTTTAACCCGAGTAGAAGAGAGTTCAGAGTCCCAGAGTAAAGGTCGAGGAGTAAAAGATCCTAGTACAACCCGATGGCGACGTGGGCCGTAAGGCACACAGCCAAGTTAGTAAAAGTTTTGCAATGTCTAGACTCGACTTCGCCAAGGAGTGTGGAAGGGGATTCCTACAGCAATCGGCTCGATACCAACTTCAGACGCCCTCGATTCAATCGTACACTAATCATGCACGCAAATGTGTACGATCAAGATCAAGGACTCACGGAAGATATCACAACACAACTCTACAAATAAAATAAGTCATACAAGCATCATAATACAAGCCAGGGCCTCGAGGGCTCGAATACAAGTGCTCGATCATAGACGAGTCAGCGGAAGCAACAATATCTGAGTACGAGACATAAGTTAAACAAGTTTGCCTTAAGAAGGCTAGCACAAACCGGGATACAGATCGAAGAGGAATAGGCCTCCTGCACGGGATCCTCCTAGGTCACTCACCTGGTCGTCGTCGTGGCTGCACGTAGTAGTAGGCACCTCCAGTAGTAGTCGCCATAGGCGGCGCGCGCTCGCCCTGGGCTCCATCGTCAGTTGCAGCAATCGAGTAGAGATAGGGGAAAAGGGGAACAAGGCAACCGTGAGTACTCATCCAAAGTACTCGCAAGCAAGGAGCTACACTATATATGCATGGATATATGTGGAAAGGCCATATCAAGGACTGAAGCTGCAGAATGCCGTAATAAGAGGGGATAGCTAGTCTTAACGAAGACTACGCTCGACACCTGTCTTGCAGTAGGTAGGAGGGACAATCTGAAGTCCTCCAAGTAACATCATATAGCAATAATCCTACCCGCGATCCCGCTCATATCCACGAGCGAGAGCGACCACCGGTTGTATCCGCACTTGGAAGGGTGTGTTTTATCAAGTATCCGGTTCTAGTTGTCATAAGCTCAAGGTACAACTCCAAGTCGCCCTGTTATCAAGATCACGGCTATCCGAATAGATTAACTTCACTGCAGGGTGCACCATCTTACCCAAAGACGCTTGATCCCATTTGGCCGGACACACTTTCCGGGGTCATGCCCGCCGCGGAAGATCAACACGCCGCAGCCCCACCTAGGCACAACAGAGAGGCCAACACGCCGGTCTAAACCTAAGCAGCGCAGGGTCCGGGCCCATCGCCTCGAGCACACCAAGACGTTGCGACTGTGCCGAAGCAGATCTAGCCCAGAGCGTTCAGTCCAATCCGTAGCGCCCGTCGTCCGACGTCTGAAGTGCCGGCCGATACCACGACGGGATACCCATAACTACTCCCGCGTAGATGGTTAGTGCGATAAGCTCGTAGCCAACCCAGATCAAATACCAAGACCTCGTTAAGCGCGTTAAGTAACATGAACGCCGAACAGGACCAGGCCCACCTCTCTCCTAGGCGGTCTCAACCTGCCCTGCCGCTCCGCCACAAAGATCCACTCATGGGTGCTCCATCACCGACCCGACTTTAGTCTCACATGTATCATGTATAAGTATATAGTATATACCGTAATCAACTCCCGAGTGATCACGGCCCGATAGTATAGCACGCAGACGGACAAGAAAGTAGGGCCACAGATGAAAGTACTAGCATCCTATACTAAGCATATAGGATTGCGGTAAGGTAACAATGAAGTTACAAGGACAAAGCTATGCAGCAAAGATAGGAGTATCTCAAAACAGTAACATGCTATGCTACTCTAATGCAAGTGTAGATAAGAGTAGGCGATATCTGGTGATCAAGGGGGCTTGCTGGTTGCTCACGGCAAGAGAGAGGGGTCGTCAACACCGTAGTCGAACTGGCCAGCTGCAGCGTCGGTCTCGTAGTCTACCGGAGAGAAGAGGGGGAAGAAACAATGAATACAAAGTAAACAGATGCATATCGATGCATGACATGTCAAGAAGCGATGCTAGGCGTGCCCTAACGTGGTATGAGGGGTACTGGTTAGGGGGGAAAACATCCGGGAAGTTTTCCCGGTTCCGGACGTCTGTCAGACAGATGAACCGGAGAGGAAAGTTTGCAGGTTCGATAGGCTAGGGGTGTGTGGTGGACGAACGGACTGCGTATCCGGAACCGTCTCGTCGTTCTGACCAACTTTCATGTTGAAAATATTTTAATCCAGATTACGGATTAAAAGATATGATTTTTAAAAGATTTTATTAATTTCTGGAATTTAATTAATTATTTAATTAATTTCGAAAATGCATTTATGACATCAAGATGATGTCATGCCGACATCAGTAGATCAACAGGGTTGATCGAGTCAACCCCGACAGTGGGTCCGCATGTCATTCTCTAATACCTAATTAACCTAATCAGAGTTAATTAACATTAGTTAATTAGGTTAATTAGTGATTAGGGTTAATTAATCAGAATTAATTAGATTAATTAATTACTTAATTAATTAATTAATTAATTAATTAGTTAATTAGTTTTAATTCATTTTCATTTTATTTTTATTCCCTGCTTTAATTAAAAAAAACGTTCTGTGTGTGGGGGGGTGGGGCCCCCATGTCATTGGCCCCGAGGGGCAAACGGGCAAGCGGGCGTGCGGGGCGATGCCCGTTCGGGCGCACCCAGAGGACCTTGGGGCGGCGCCGCGCGCCGAGGCCTATGGGGCCGGGCGGCCGAGGCCCAAGACGGCGGCCGGAGGTCGCAGCCACGGCGGCTGACCGCCGGGCGGCAATGGCGCCGGCGAGGCGATTCGGGCGGCGGGGTGGGGCAGCGATGGCGTAACGAGGGGGATGGCCGAGCGCCGTGCGGGGGTTCGGCGGGTGCGAGGGCCTTGGCAGGGCACGACGCCGGCGCTGGACGGCCGAGTGGTCGCGGTGCCCGAACGGGAAGGGCCAAGGGGTTTGGCGGTGGGGGGGAGGCGCTGGCAGTGGCGTCCGGGCGGCGGAGGCGCCATCGACGGGGAGAAGAGGGGAGAGGCCAAGGCGGCGGCCGGGGCGGGTCGGGGCCGGAGGGGGCGAGGGCGCGTTCGTGTCGCCGGAGACGGAGCTCCGGGCGACGGCGAGGTTCGGGAGGGGGAGAGAGGGGAACGACGGAGGGGGAGGAGGCGAGCTCACATCGCCCGTGGGGTCTAGGGAAGCGGCTCAGTGGAGCGCGACGGCGACCGGCGAGGAGGCGGTTGGGGTAGCGTGCGCGTCGTCGGGAGGGCGGGGCCGATCCCGTGGCGAACCCCTCAAGGTGGGGCAAGGAGGGGAGGAGGGGCCAGGCGGAGAGGAAGATGAGGGGGGCGGGTGGGGTGGCGGGGGGGCCATGTGAGGGGGGGGGGGGGTCTCGCCCGATCTGGATCGGGCGAGGAGCAGGGAGGCGTGGGTCGGGGGGCGAGTGGGGGCGGCTAGGGTTTCACCAGCGGAGGGGGTTAAGTGGGTGGGGGCGGTTGGGCCGGGCAGAGAGAGCTGGCCAGGTGGGGGAAAGGCTGCCCTCGATGGGCCAGGGGTTTCCTCCTCTCTTTTCTTGTTTTTCTTTTCTTTCTTTTCTTTTTTCGCTTTGCTTTTAGTTTAATTAAATGCCAAAACAATTTACAAAATTTTGTGCACCCCACCATAATTAGGTTTGCTATTTTAGACAACCCCCGAACATTTTTAGTTTTTGTTTTGAAACCTTTTATCTCTGCTTTTGTTTTGATTTTGTTTTAGAACGGGTTCGAATCAAAGAGAGGTTTGGCACAGTAACCGGGGTGATTACTGTTCATTAATCATCCGGGTGTTACACCGGACTTGTGGCGTCGAGGAAGTGCTCCATCTGTGCTCCTTTGATCTGAGGTAGCACGACGGCCTTCCAGAGGAGGAAGTTCGTCCTCGTAAGCTTCTCTGATGGAGGCGGACCGAGAGAGGGCGAGCTGCTGGAGGTGGAAGATGAGGCAAAGGTGGAAGGTGTGGATAAAGTGGACAGAGCGCTCATTGTGACGCCCCCGAATCAATCGTACACTAATCATGCACGCAAATGTGTACGATCAAGATCAGGGACTCACGGGAAGATATCACAACACAACTCTACAAAGAAAATAAGTCATACAAGCATCATAATACAAGCCGGGGCCTCGAGGGCTCGAATACAAGTGCTCGATCATAGACGAAGTCAGCCGGAAGCAACAATATCTGAGTACGGACATAAGTTAAACAAGGTGCCATAAGATGGCTAGCACAAACGGGATACATATCGAAGAGGAGCAAGCCTCCCGCTCGGGATCCTCCTAGGTTACTCTGTGTCGTCGCCGCCGGGCTGCACGTAGTAGTAGGCGCCGCAGTAGTAGTCGCCGAGGCGGTGGCGTCGGATCCTGGCTCCATCGTCGATTGCAGCAATCGAGTATAGGTAGGGGAAAGGGGAAACAATGCAACCGTGAGTACTCACCCAAAGTACTGCAAGCAAGGAGCTACACTACATATGCATGGATATATGTATAAAGGCCATATCGTGGACCTGAATCGCAGAATGCCGTAATAAGAGGGGATAGCTAGTCTTAACGAAGACTACGCTTCGACTCCGGTCTTGCAATGCATGTAAGAGGACAACGGAAGTCCTCCAAGTAACATCATATAGCAATAATCCTACCCGCAATCCCCGCTCATAACCCCGAGCGAGAGCGACCACCGTTGTATCCGCACTTGGAAGGGTGTGTTTTATCAAGTATCCGGTTCTAGTTGTCATAAGCTCAAGGTACAACTCCAAGTCGCCCTGTTATCAAGATCACGGCTATCCTAATAGATTAACTTCCCTGCAGGGTGCACCATCTTACCAAAGACGCTTGATCCCATTTGGCGGACACACTTTCTCGGTCATGCCCGCCGCTGAAGATCAACACGCCGCAGCCCCACCTAGGCACTGTGAGAGGCCAACACGCCGGTCTAAACCTAAGCGCGCAGGGTGCGGGCCCATCGCCTCGAAAGCACACCTGCACGCGTCTGACGCTGCCGAAGCAGACTCTAGCCCAGAAAGCGTTCCAGTCCAATCCGGCGCGCCGCCTCGTCGCCGACGTCTGAAGTACCGCCGATACCACGACGCCGGGATACCCATAACTACTCCCAGCGTAGATGGTTAGTGCGTATAAGCTCGTAGCCAACCCAGATCAAATACCAAGACCTCATTAAGCGTGTTAAGTAATCATGAACGCCGAACAGGCCAGGCCCACCTCTCTCCTAGGCGGTCTCAACCTGCCTGCCGCTCCGCCACAAAGATCCACTCGCGGGTGCTCCATCAGCCGACCCGACTTTAGTCTCGCATGTATCATGTATAAGTATATAGTATATACCCGTGATCAACTCCCGAGTGATCACGGCCCGATAGTATAGCACGGCAGACGGACAAGAAAGTAGGGCCACAGATGAAAGTACTAGCATCCTATACTAAGCATATAGGATTGCAGGTAAGGTAACAATGAAGTTACAAGGACAAAGCTATGCGGCAAGATAGGAGTATCTCAAAACAAGAATATGCTATACTACTCTAATGCAAGCAGTGTAGATAAGAGTAGGCGATATCTGGTGATCAAGGGGGCTTGCCTGGTTGCTCTGGCAAGAGAGAGGGGTCGTCAACACCGTAGTCGAACTGGCCAGCAGCAGCGTCGGTCTCGTAGTCTACCGGAGAGAAGAGGGGGAAGAAACAATGAATACAAGGTAAACAGATGCATATCGATGCATGACATGACAAGAAGCGATGCTAGGCGTGCCCTAACGTGGTATGAGGGGGTCCTGGTTAGGGGGGAAAACATCCGGAAGTTATCCTGCTCCGGACGTCTGTCGATGATGAACCGGAGAGGAAAGTTTGCAGGTTCGATAGGTTAGGGTGTGTGGTGGACGAACGGACTGCGGATCCGGATTCGTCTCGTCGTTCTGAGCAACTTTCATGTTGAAAATATTTTAATCCGGATTACGGATTAAAAGATATGATTTTTAAAAGATTTTATTAATTTCTGGAATTTAATTAATTATTTAATTAATTTCGAAAATGCATTTATGACATCAGCATGATGTCATGCTGACATCAGCAGTCAACAGTCAACCCTGACAGGTGGGTCCCGCATGTCATTCTCTAACACCTAATTAACCTAATCAGAGTTAATTAACATTAATTAATTAAGTTAATTAATGATTAGAGTTAATTAATCAGAATTAATTAGATTAATTAAATACTTAATTAATTAATTAATTAATTAGTTAATTAGTTTTAATTCATTTTCATTTTATTTTTATTTCTGTTTTAATAAAACTGCCTTTTGGGGGTGGGGCCCCATGTCATCGCCTGTACAACAGGCGTGGCCTAATCAGGCGCAAGGGGCGGAGCCCAACCCGAGACCAACGGGACCGGGCGCCGAGGCCAAGACGGCGCTGGGGGTCAGAGCCACTGCCTGACCGGCGGCGGCGGCGGCGGCGCGGCGAGGCGACGGAGGTGGGGGGTTCGGGCCCGACGGGGAGAACGTGCTCTGGGGGGGGCGGGGCCGAGCGACGGGCGCGGGGCTCATGGGTGGCGCCACGGACGGCGTGGAGCCGGGCGACGGGAGGTCGTCGGACGGGCCGAGGGTTTCGTGGCCGTGGGGAGGCGAGGGCGCCGCTCGGGAAGGGAGGGAAGAGGGACCCGGGGTTCGGTGGCCGGGAGGGGGAACGAGGCGCCGGGCGAGGGTGGCGCGCACACCGGGCACGGGAAGGGCAGCCGCAGCTGCGGTCGGCGCGAGCTTGCGACCGTGGGCGCGCGACCGAGCGGGAGGAGGGGGAGGCGGTGGGTGGCATGCGGCCGGAGCTGCCGCCGTGGGGGGAAGAGAGGGAACTGGGGGAATCGGCGAGCTCACATCGGGCGCTGTGGGTCTATGCTGAAGCGGCTCGGTGGTGGTCGGTGACGACGGCGAGGAGGCGGGCGGGGCGAGTTCGGCCGGCCGGGAGGCGGAGGGTCGGGTCGACCAGCGGCGGGAGCTCGTGCTTGGGGGCGACGGAGGGAGGAGGGGAATCAATGTGGCGAGGAGGAGGAGGGGGTCCAGGCGGTGGGGGGGCGGGGCCAAGCGAGGTGGGGGGGTGTGGGGTCTCGGTCGGGTCTCCGCCCGATCCAGATCGGGGAAAGGGAGAGGGTGGGGGCGTGGGGGGGTGTGGCGGCTAGGGTTCGCATGGGGGTGGGGGATATGATGGTCGGGCGGTGTGCTGATGGGCCGCCCAGGGGAATGGGCCAGGGGGCGAGGGGCGGTGGGGAGGGGGCTGGCTGGGCAGGTGTGTTTTCCTCCCTCTTTTCTTGTTTTTTTCTTTTCTTTTTCCTTTTCTGTTTTTAGTTTATTTAAAATGCCAGAGCATTTTACAAAAATTAGTGCACCCCACCATAATTAGGTTAGCTATTTTAGACAACCCCCGAACATTTTAGATTTTGTTTTTGAAACTTTTTATCGTTTGTTTTAGTTTTGAATTTTGTTTTAGAATGGGTTCGAATCAAAGAGAGGTTTGGCACAGTAACCGAGGTGATCACTGTTGCATAACCATCCGGGCGTTATACTCATGGTGGATGCGGGCATGGTGGCAGCAGCGGTGGACGGCGTGGTTCCTGACATGGTTACCTCTCTGCTCGATATCGGTTCCTCTCTTTTCCGATCAACTAGATGGATTCCTTCTCGAGGGCTAGACGTACGAAAGGAAGGGCTCTGATGACCATATGAGGAAGCGTAGAACCCTTTGTCTCGGGCTGCAATATATTTATATGACCGAAGCCTTGATGTACAAGTCGAGAGAGAGAGAGATCGTGATCCTCTCGAGAGGTTACAGGAGATACGGGAGAGAAGAAGAGATAGATAGAGATACAAGAAGTTAAACCACTTTCCTATCCCTATACACTTTATATTCTAACAAACACTACAAGAAAAACATTGTACGCCATGTATATTGACCGATACCGAGGGAAAATTATCGGGGCTCGCCATATAGATTGTATGGGGAAAAAGAAAGTCGGCAACCATTGGATGCTCGACAAACCAAGGTGTATCGCAAGTACAACCAAGAAAACACACGGTATAAGAAAGGACCTCAGCAAAAAAAATTACAAAACACACTCGCCAAAATATAGGATCTCGGCACGCGGACACATGTCCCTTCCAACTGCATTTGACGGCGCCGCGTGACAGCGGGTGTTATTTGCCCGGTGTCCACTAACAGACACTTGCATTCAGCTCGAGTGGTCCGACATCATCCAATGTATTTGATTTAGACCAAACCTAATCTTGAAGAGTAGCCAGTCTCTTTCTTGACAAAGTATAGAGAGCGAAGAAAAGCAATAGAGAATGACTCAGTATGTTTCTAATTTTGGAACTTAGTAAAGTGGTTGAGATAGAGAAGAATTGAGATTACATGAGATGATGTATTGAAAACTTGCGTTGTTGGAAAGTACATGACGTCTCACAACTTTGTTCCTTGTTGGTGGCATATCATCAATCGTCATCATCTTCTTTCTTTTTTATATGCTTTTTGATTAGATGACAACGATCAAGTTGAACCGTGGACCTTTGGAGCCCCACTTTCCTTTCTTTTCAAAGATGGATAAGTGGATGAATGGTGGGTCTCTCTCTCTCTCTCTCTCTCTCTCTCTCTCTCTCTCTCTCTCTCGCGTGTGTGTGTATGTGTGTGTGTGTGTGTTTGAGCTTCACTCACAGTTACGGTGTGTAGACTTTTGATCCATCGTATTGCCACGTAGGCTCGAGTAGTCCGACATCATCCAAGGTATTTGATTTAGAGCAAACCTAATTCCTGAAGAGTAGCTGGTCTCTTCCTTGAAAAAGTAAAGAGAGCGAAAGAAACGTAATAGAGAATGACTCAGCTATGTTTCTAATTTTGGAATTTAGTGAAGTGGTTGAGAGAGAGAAGAAGTGAGATTACTTGAGATGATGTCTTGAAAATTTGCAGTGTTGGTGTTAGAGTTGTGTCGAATATAGTGTACAAGGAAGGTTACAGTTGGACTTGTAGTTGTATCGTGTTAACATATGATGTGGAGTCGTGTCCTAGCAGGACACTTGTATCCTAGGCCTCTCTTATATAGCGGGGGTAGACACACGATGTAACCTATGCCAACATAATAGCACAGCGCGTAAGGGGAGCCGGCGGCGTGCCGGCGCCGGTGGCGGTGTGGCGGTATTGTGACGGTGTCACGGGAAGGAGCGCCCGTAGTCATGCCCCGGGGATGTAGCCATATCGGTGAACCTCGTTAACAAATCTCGGTGTCGTGCCTGGTGTGATTGCTTGGTTCTCGGATGATCAACGGTATGCCTCGAATTTATTCTAACAAGTGGTATCATGAGCAAGGTTCGAATAGGCTGCGGAAGTTGATCAAGAGTCGGCAAAAATATCTGAGAAGCGGTCGTGATACGGAGCGAAGTTCGTCGGCGGGTTATGATCGAGAAACAGATATGGTCGAGTTGTACTTGACAGAAGCAATCGGAAGCAGCAGGTTGATTGGTCGATCGCTGGGGCAGCGACGTGTGCACCTGCAGCAGGCGACTAGTACGTGGGCGGGTTTCGGATCGGATCATGCTGGTCCATGAGGACCGGAGCCCAAGGCCGGCGTTGTGTGGCAGCCCACGTGGAAGCTAGCCGGGCGTGGAAACTGCAGCAAGGCAAGGGACACTGGGTTGGCTGCGTGTGGCCATACGCGCTGCATGATTCCGGAGAAGACACGAGACTTGTTTGGAAAAAAAAAAGGAAGACCGAGTCTCTATGTATGACGCGGATAGGCAGGCAAATCAGCCAACAGAAAGGGAAATTCATCATGCAATACGGTGCATCCATCGGAAGGCAGGACAAAGCATAGCCAGCATCGGGTTGGGTGCCAGGGAGCTACTACACGTGAGTACAAGAGAACGAATTTTGGTAGAAATTTGCTACTACTACATCTTGTGTACTTGAGCACGTGTTGGAAACTCGGATTTTTTTTTCAAAGTGTCAGCTGTACGAAGAGCTATGGCGCCAACGGGTACCTAGTTTGAGGTGGAGAAGTTCACGGAATTGAAAACCTTGGGTTATGATAGACACGGGTGAAAGATTTGTTGGCACAACAGGGATGCTTGAAGGCGTTGCAGGAAGTCAATTCAGTTAAGATGGAATTATCATGTGATGGATGGAAATTCAAGGAAGACGATTTGGGAGCCTCGAGCGTGTCATGCAGTCGGAGAAGTTCGGCTGGGTCGGACTAGATAGTGTGACGGATCGACGTGAGTCGGTTGGTACAGAAGACGGTGGTGGGATCGGCGACGATGACATAGGAGCGTGATGCCGATGGTGACCGACTTCTGGGCGTGGAAACACGTGTCGCAGGCCCCGAGGGCTTGTGTGGCTTCGACAAGACTATGACGCGGGATTGATTCAAGGTGGTGTATACACGGAGCTTGAAGTTGATGAGGCGCAGGGGTGGACTGATCATCTACCATGGAGTCATGTTGAAGGTGGAGCTGGATTGAGGGGCTACGGCGTAAGTCGACGGGGTTGAAGCCTATTCAGCAGGCGAAAAAAAGCGAGGGACACGTAGTTTGGACTGGAGCCCAGTGGTCTGATGGAAGCGTGAAACTCGTCATCGGTCGGTGATGATCGGTGGTACTCTGCAGTGGGGGTTGAGTGGCGTGGGTTCGTGACCGTGGAGACTCGACCGGGACAACGGAGGCTCGACGCGTTAATAGCGGCGAGGTGTGCGGTATGCACGGGACATGGAGACGGGCCAGGGCTCTGGTTGTCATACATGTGGTGAGACAACTGCGAATTTGACTCGGGATGACTACAAGCAATGGTGAAATTCCTTCAAGTTTCAGACAGACGGTCAAGAAAGGAGCGGTGATGTTGAGTTCAGATAACTCTTATGTGTGACACCCAATATGTGAGTTGTTCATTTTTCACGCAGGTCAGTGATCAGTGTGTGATGGCGTTGGACTGATGCTTTGGAAGTTGGGAGCACAAACTAGATTAACAAGGAACTTAATTTTGCTCGAGTGTTGACTGTGGTCAAGAAAAGGAGGGACTACAAGTTGCAGGTGGAGTCACATGGAGTCTTTGGAGTAGCAGTGGTGCTCATGGGATAAGCTCAAGTCCAATGTACATGGATGTTTGACGCATGGACAAATTCAAGGTGGTGGAGAATATTCGCCAAGGTGAAGTTTGTTAGAGTTGTGTCGAATATAGTGTACAAGGTAGGTTACAGTTGGACTTGTAGTTGTATCGTGTTTACATATGATGTGGAGTCATGTCCTAGTAGGACACTTGTATCCTAGGCCTCTCTTATATAGCGGGGGTAGACACACGATGTAACCTATGCCAACATAATAGCACAGGCGCGCAAGGGGGAGCCGGCGGCGTGTGCCGCCGGCCGGGTGGCCGGTGTGCGGTATTGTGACGGTGTCACGGGAAGAAGCGCCCGTAGTCATGCCCCGGGGATGTAGCCATATCGGTGAACCTCGTTAACAAATCTCGGTGTCGTGTCTTGTGTGATTGCTTGGTTCTCGGATGATCAACGGTATGCCTCGAATTTATTCTAACAGTTGGAAACTACACGATGTCTCAAAACTTTTGACAGAAGCGGTGGCGGTACACACACGCTCCGACAGAGGCACTGGGCACCATGCCAAGGAGGACACGCACACCCAGCAGGTGACACCGCGATGACGGCAGCGTGCATGCCGAACAGGGCGCGGCAATGGGAACGTGTGCTTCGGGAAGAAGAACAATGCTAAGCCCCAGGAGGAGTGGGGACGCAGAGCGCACCTCAAGGGAAATGCATGCGCACACAACATGGAGGCCACGAGTACAAGCGCCGACAGAGGCCACCAGCACTATGTCGCCAAGGACCGAGGGGAGCCGCAGAAGAGGCCCTGACACTTAGTGCAGTTGCACCCCAAGGCAGCCGTGGACGAAGAGCGGACAATTGCAGCCCCATGGACGTGCACGACGTCGATGGACATCCAACAGAGGGCTCGCTAGCAGTGTCCTCTTCCATGTACGCTTCTACAACGACAGCAACGAGGCTGCCGGCGAGTAGCACGACACCAACTCCACCTCGGCGGTGACATCAAAGAGGCCGCCAGCATGCGGCCCGGCGCCATCTACACCCCCACAATGACGTCGAAGCAGCCGACTTACAACCAGGCGCCATCTCTGCCCTGCCAACATTAACTTGCACCAAAGTTCAGAGCAGTGACAAATCGCACCCAAGAGCTGAGCAGATGATGTTCACATAAACATGAAGAAGAAGCTTGGATGCCATCTCCATGGAGTTGGTGAAACACTCGGTGGCAACGACGTAATACGGGCAACAATAGTGTACCAATGCACAAGCATGGACCAGGAGGCCGACATCCAACACTGCGCCATCATCTACAACATCGTCCATCTCCTTCAATAGCCGCGCGGTATTTTTTTCAGCTAGTGTGGCTTCTACTCCAGTAACATCTTGCATCTTGCAACTAGTGTGCCGTGCGTTGCTGGTTTGCTGGCCATGCTCTGTCACTGCACTCTTCTATCTTTGCCATGCCAAGACCCAAAGGTGGGGCTCCAAGGCCAAAGGAAAAAGCATAAAAAGGATGATGATGACTGATAACAATGACCCACGTCTCCCCAACTATTTCTCTTCTTTTTTGCAGGAAATCTACATCATTATCTCTTCTTAATTACTCTGCTTAACAAACCGAACCTACGCAAAGTAAACACTAAGCAGTGTACACCGCGTATATTGATCGAGGCCGACTGAAAATTATCAGGGCTCGCCATATAGATTGTACATGGAAAAGGAAAGTCGTCAACCATTGTATGCTCGGAAAAGCAAGGTGTACGCCATGTACAAAAGGCACTTGCCAAAGTGTAGGGTCTCAGCATGCAGACATTTTCCCTTCTAACCGGGTTTGACAGCACCGCACGACGGTGGCTGTTATTTTTCCAGCGTCTAGTAACAGACACCCGCCTTCCATTTTAGCATTTCCTTTTTTTAATTCAGATAAGTGTAAGCCGAGTGCCTGGTCGACTTACACTTTGCATTTCTTTTTTTGCTCTTCGATTTCTTAATGCGGCATTTTTTAAAATGTTTTCCCTTCCATTTGTATTTCTTTTTTGTATTTCTTTCTCTCCAAACGTTTAGTATTTCTCACCCTTTAGGTTCTTCACCTACCTTTCCTACTCTACTTCATTGCCACCACTATTTCCTCGCCCTTTCACCCCCTCCATTTATTTATTGATTTTTTTCCTTTTCCCTTCAATTTGCATTTCTTTATTGCATTGTTTCTGCTACAAGTTAGTGACCCCGGTTTTTTTAGCTTTTAGGTATACGGTTGAAATATCGTCCATTTATGTAAATTATGTTTGGACTGTGCTGAAATTCATCATGTTTGATAAAATTTGTTTGGTTTCTGGAAATGCGATTTGAAATATATGTGGGCATGGTTGGATAGGCTCCCGCATCATTGTCCGCATACTGATCTCTACGGGTCCCCGAATGAATACGATATATGATTTAGGAGTCAGTGTTGGAGATGCCCTAAGGTATTTGATTTACAGCAAACCTAATTCCCGAAGAGGATCAAGTCTCTTCCTTGACAAAATAAAGAGAAAGAATAATTGAACTTTCTCGAGATGATGACTTGAAAAATTGGGTTGTTGAAAAGTAAATGAAAGCAACAGAGACTGGCTCAAGTATGAATTTACTAGAGAGAGAGAGAGAGAGAGAGAGAGAGAGAGAGAGAGAGTTGAGCTTACTCGAGATGATGACTTGAAAACTTGGTTTGTTGGAAAGTAAATGGTGTCTCGCAACTTAATTCCTTGATGGAAGCATCCCATCAATCATCATTGCCTTCTTTTTTTACATGCTTTTCGATTAGATGACAATGATAAAGTTGAACCGCGGACCTTTGGAAGCCCACTTTCCATTCTTTTCAAATATGGATAAGTGGATGAATGGTGCGTGCGTGCGTGCGTGCGTGCGTGCGTGCGTGCGTGCGTGCGTGTGTGTGCGTGTGTGTGCGTGTGTGTGCGTGTGTGTGCGTGTGTGTGCGTGTGTGTGTGTGTGTGTGTGTAGCCGGCCTCTTCCTTGACAAACTAAAGAGAGCGAAAGAAAAGCAATAGAGAATAACTCAGGTATGTTTCTTGTTTTGGAATTTAGTGAAATGGTAGAGAGAGAGAGAGAGAGAGAGAGAAGAATTGAGATTACTAGAGATGACGTCTTGAAAACTTGCATTGTTGGATGTACACCATGTCTCACAACTTTATTCCTTTTTGGAGACATATCATCAATTGTCATGGTCTTTTTTCTTTTTTACACGCTTTTCGATTAGATGACAATGATCAAGTTGAACCGTGGACATTTGGAGCCCCCCTCTCCATTCTCTTCAAAGATAGATAAGTGGATGAATGGGGTCGCAAAAAAACATAATGAATGATCCATCATGTGGTAAAAATAGGCAAACTCAAAATTGAGGTTGTACCTGCTAATGACATCCAAGTGTAGAATAAATAAATAAAATGTTGGATGAGTCACCATTCGTTATATGAGTTGCACGAAGCACGCCAGGATTCATGTGTATGCTACTAGAAATCACATTCTAGATGAAAATGACCTGCAAAGAAATTATGCGTCCCACTCACTACAACTCGCGTCGCTCGGCTATTTAAACAGCTCCACTCCAACACGTCGATAGGGAGTACCGGAGCTAGCAGGGAAGCACCGAGCAGTGACGTCAACGGTGAGTCCCTCCTCTACTTCTTTTCTTCTTCTTACTCTACTTTCCTACTGGTGAAATCTTTTTCTTCTTCTTCCTCTACATCTTTCCTGTTGAAATTAATCAAGATGGATCCATCCTATCTTTTTGGAACAACAAATTAAACTAGGAGTGCGTTCTTGTCCTAGCAAGCTAGCTTGGATCCATGGATGGCAAGATGTCTCATCTCCTGCCTGTGACCCTGCCCAAGAAGAAGATCCCGGACGACGCTGTCCAGCAGGTCAGCGAATGGGCGCTCCTCGCCGCCGCCCTCGCGGCGAACTACCCAATCTCCTACGCAGTCGGCCACTACCTCATCCCCTGCGTCCAGGTAACGACGAGTGCACAACCACTGATTCTCCTGTGTTCCACTTGCACTACAACTTGGCTTCTGAATTCCCCTGCGTTGTTGTTGGTCCTCCACAGTCCTCCTTTCTGCGTTGCGACCAGCCGACGGACGCTGATCCCGCCGAGAAAACCACCCTCTGGATCCGGGTGCTGTGCTGCGCCACACTCTAGGCGGCCACGGCGGTGCTAGCGTTGCGGCTCCCGCGCCACCGCCGCTGGCTCCGCCGCGCCCTCGCCTACCTCACGCTCGCGCTCGCGGTCGTCATCCACTGCATGTACGCCGTCGCTGCCGCAGCCCGCCTCTTCCTCGTCGACGACCCAGGAGACCTCTTCAGCATCTTCTGCACCGTGGCCGCCGTCTTCTTCATGGCCAGCGACATCAGAAGCTTCCTGGCCCTCCTGAGAGGCGAGGAGTAGGACTGAGAAGCAGGGCAAGCTCTACGTAACCGATTAGTATATGATCAGACATAATTCACATCACATGCTTATGTATGTATAGTTGATGTCGGTGAAATTGGTACTGCAGTTTATAATTATATGCATGAACTCATGTTGTTACTCATTCATTCTCTATGAACCGGTGGGTGGTGTATCAATGTGTAAGCTATGAATCACTCCGATCGATCTATCTTAGTTCATATGCTCAGATCTCAATTATTACAGGGAGTTCGAATTGAGGAGGAAGGAGGACGCAACGAGCCAGCCAACACTCCCACCACTATCCTATCAAAACCTCGGCTGAGGCCGCCACCACCACATGCTACAGAGCACTTGGACAGCTAAATAGTGTTTAGCTAGCGGGCCCATTCTGGGCCGCGTAGACGAGCTGGGGATTGAATGCTTCTCTTGGGCTTGGCCTGCTGCTCTCTTGCCAGATTGCCCTGTAGCGCTTCAGGTGTTGCCGTTAGAACATCCGTAGAGCTGCTGACAATCCCCCTGGAGAAGAAACGGCTTGCCCCCAAGCCGGAGCGCGAGGGAATTGTTGCTTGAGCATCTCCTGGTCCTCCCAGGTCACCATTGACGCCGGGGAATGGCTCCACTTGACGAGAACTTGAGCGATCAATTTGTCTCCCCGCGGTATCAGGCGACGGTCGAGGAAACGAGCTAGAATCTGCAGTTGAGCTGCTGAAGAAGGAAGTGACTGACATACCTGCTGATCAGCCTTGACATGGCGCTTGAGGAGAGACACATGGAAGACTGGGTGCACCCTACAATTCTCCGGGAGTGCCAGTCTGTATGCTACTGCTCCGATCTTGGCCGTGATCTTGAAGGGGCCGAAATATTTGAAGGCCAGCTTATGGTTTGCTCGTGGTGCAATAGACGACTGAATATAAGGTTGCATCTTCAGAAAAATTGTCTCCCCCACTTCGAAGGATCTCTCTGTCCTGTGCTTGTCAGCTTGAGCCTTCATTTGTTGTGGTGCCCGTAGAGAATGTTGCTTGACTGATTCCATGGCAACATGTCGCTCATTCAACCATTGTTGGACATCAGAATTTCCAATAGCATCCACTGGCGAAATACCAAAGTAACGAGGAGCATGCCCGTATACCAGCTTGAAAGGAGTACGACCCGTCGATGAGTGCCAGTTTGTATTATACCAGAGTTCACAAAGAGGCAGCCAGCTGGACCAACGATTTGGGTGGGCACTGATGAAACAGCGGAGATACCCTTCCACCTGCTGGTTGACACGCTCGGTTTGCCTGTCAGTCTGCGGGTGTTGACCTGAGCTCATGCAAAGTTTAATACCAGTTCTGCTACACACTTCCTTCCAGAAAATGCTGGTGAAAATAGGGTCCTGATCTGAAACCAATGAGACATGGAGGCCATGGAGACGATACACACGATCGAGGAAGGATTCAGCCACTGTGGCAGCCGTGTAGGGATGTTTGAGTGCAATGAAATGACCATATTTGGTCAGTTTGTCAATGACCACCAATATGCAATTGTAGTGTCGTGAAACTGGTAAACCTTCAATGAAGTCCATTGTCGTCATTTCCCATGGCTATGAAGGCACTGGCAACAGTTGCAGTAAACCAGGATAAGGTACACGATCAGGCTTCGCGAGCTGACAGACCTGACACTGCTGTAAGACCATTTTGATCATTTTCTTCATATTTTTCCACTGAAACAGCTGTGATACCCTGCGAAAAGTTACTGGAAAACCAGAGTGTCCACCGGCTGAAATGGCATGCAGACTGTTGATGATCTTAAGTTGCAATTTTTCATCTGAACCAATCCAGATGCGTTTCTTGAAACAAAGCAGGCCCCCATGTAATGTGAACTTAGGATCTGCCTCTGGATCAACAGCTAGTTTCTGCAGAATAGCAGTAGCACTAGGATCAGAATAGTAACTGTTCATGATTTCTTGCAGCCATGTTGGTTGAACTTCAGAGATTGTATAACAGTCACTAGGCTCATGTGGTCGTCTGGACAAGGCGTCTGCAACTCTGTTATCTGCCCCCTTCCTGTATACAATCTTGTAATCTAGGCCCAAGAGCTTGGTGAGGGCCTTTTGCTGCCAGGCTGTGTGCAAAAGTTGTTCTGTTAAACTGACCATGGCTTTTTGATCAGTGATAATGTTGAATTCCTTGAGTTGCAGATAAGAGCGCCATTGTTCCACTGCCAGGAGAATTGCCAAAAATTCCTTTTCATATACTGATAGAGTCTGGTTTTTTGGTCCCAAAGCCTTGCTAACAAAGGCTAGGGGGTGCCCATCCTGTGTTAGCACAACCCCAATACCGCAGTCACTAGCATCAGTTTCAATAGTGAAAGCCTTCTGAAAATTTGGAAGAGCCAATACAGGAGCAGTAACCAGAGCCTGTTTCAGAGTCTGGAAGGCTTTGTCCTCTATGTTGGTCCAAACAAACACACTGCCCTTGCGTAGGAGATTAGTCATGGGTTTAGCAATAACCCCAAAGTAACGAATAAATTTCCTGTAGTAGCCAGCCAGCCCAAGGAAACTTCTCACTTCTTTCACTGACACTAGTGTAGGCCATTGTTCAATGGTACTAATCTTTTCAGGGTTGGTGGAAACACCATCCTTGCTGATAATGTGGCCCAGATACAGTAACTTTTGGGAGGCAAACTCACATTTGGAAAATTTCACATACCACTTGTCCTTTCAAAGCACTTCCAAAACCCTCCTGACATGTTCTAAGTGTTGTTTCAAAGTTTACTGAAAATCAGAATATCATCAAAGAAGGCTAGTACAAAGGTCCTCAGCATTTCAGGCTCTTGTGACAAGGAAACATTGGTGGCACCTTGGAAGGTGTTTGGTTCCCCTGTCAACCCAAAACCAACAACCAGGAATTCAAAATGCCCATGATGGGTTTGAAATGTTGTCTTGTACTCTTCTCCAGGAGCTAATCTAATTTGATGATATCCAGTTCTGAGATCCAGTTTTGTAAACCATTGAGCACCATGTAATTCATCCAGGAGTTCATCTATCACAGGCATAGGATAGTTTCCTTTGACAGTAAGTGCATTCAGGTGCCTATAGTCCAAGGCTCCATATATGATCCTTCTTTTTGACCAAGAGCATAGGTGAAGAAAAGGGACTATTACTCCTTCTAATGACACAAGAATCCAACATCTCTTGGATTTGCTTCTCTACCTCGTCCTTCAGCTCTGGGGCCAGCCTGTAGGGCCTGTGAGAAAATGGTATGGCACCAGGAATAAGAGGAATGGCATGATCACAAGCTCTTTCAGGAGGTAAACCCACTGGGGTAGCAAACACATCTTTGTATTCCTCAATAAGTCCCTGAATTTCTGGTATGAGAGTGGGAGCATTTTCATCAGTCACTACAGACAGTTCTATGATGGTATAAGCAAAGTCAACAGGTGCTGCCCCTTGAATTGTTACAGACTGACCCTGCAAGGGGAAGGACATCCATTGTTGTTCCCAGTCTACTGTCATTGGACTATGTTTAGCTAACCAGTCCATACCCAGAATTCCATCATAACAACTGAGAGGCAAGATTCTAAGGTCATGTTCAAACTGATATCCTTGCACTGACCACTGGCACTTTGGTACATAGCTGTCACAACTCATAATTCCTCCATTTGCAACCTTCACCTTCATTGTTGTACATTTCTGCACTCCTGCCAATGTGCTAGCTGAATTGGTATCCACAAAGGAATGGGTACTGCCTGAATCTACCAAGAATGTTCTCTGTTGTCCCTGAATAACAACACTTAATTGAAGGCCTTGTTGCGGGCTGATTTTCCTTCGGCTGCTTCTGAAATAACCATAAGATTCACTTCTTCATCCTCATCAGTAAGCAGATCTTCTGTTGATGTGCACTGAAAAAATTCAACCATTTCTTGTACCACATGCAGTGATACTATCTGTTTGCATTGCTGGTCTCTGCTCCATTTCTCTCCACACATGAAACACAGGCCCTTGGCCTTGCGGTAAGATCTTAGTGCTTCCCATTTGTCCTCACCCAGCTTCTGTCTTTGAACATCTGAATTAGTTCGTCTATCTTCAGCAGTTTTGGTCGTAGCTGGTTTGGCCGAAGTGACTGCCTGTGTATACTGTTGTCGCTTGACAGAATGGCCTTGTTGAAGAGCATAACTGGTCAGGGACTCATGCAATAACGCCAGTTCATAAGCTGCATCCAGATCTGAAGGTTGCTATAATGCCACCAGCACTCTAACAGTCGGGTTCAGTCCATCGATGAATTTGGTAACATAATGCACAGACTCTGGAACGGCCTCATACGCAGATAGCTGATCATATAGTTCAGCAAACTGCTCCACATAATCTTCCACTGAGCCTGTCTGAACTATGCTGTGGAATTTCCGAACCAGCGCCTGATGCTGATTTCGACCAAATCGGCACTGTAGCAGTCTGCAGAATTCTTCCCAGGATGCATTTGGTGCTCTTCTCTGAACCGATTCCAACCAATGCGCTGCTGCACCTTCAAACAGAGTAGAGGCGAATTGGACCCAGAGATCCTTCGGCGTGCCACACATGCCGAAATAATCTTCACATCTCGACTGCCAGAGCCTCGGATTGGTGCCATCAAAATGGGATAGGTCGATGCACGGTGCAAATCCATAGGTGTCAGTATTCTCTCGGTGTAATTCAGCCAACCGCGAACTGAACACTGGATTGTGGTTGGATCTCGTACCTCTGGCCGGTGGTGGTATGTACAGAGCGTGATCCTTTCCCTTGGCCGAGGGAGCAGACCGGCTGCCCTCAGGGGCGGCGTCTCTGCTGGAGGTCACGAATTGGCTTGTCGGCGGTCGACCTCGTGCGGGTGAAGTGGAGGCGGAAGGCGCCTGTTCCAGCCCGGTGCGAAGCTCGTCCATGTCAACGCCGATCGACAGCTTGAGATCGTCGATGCGCGTCGTCAGATCGCCCATGATGGACCGCATCGACTTAGCCGCTTCCTCCTCTTGGCGCTTGAAACGTACGTCGAGGGACTCCGCTAGGTCGGCCTTGAGGAACTCGTACACCGCCTTCGTCGCCGGCGACATGCTCTCCATAGCTTCACGGCGGCGGCGTGCCGCGAACCTCGTCGCGTGGGGATGATGGAGCGGAACTTGTTGCGCCAGAATCGAAGCTCTGATGCCAATTGTAAGCTACGAATCACTCCGATCGATCTATCTTAGTTCATATGCTCAGATCTCAATTATTACAGGGAGTTCGAATTGAGGAGGAAGGAGGACGCAACGAGCCAGCCAACACTCCCACCACTATCCTATCAAAACCTCGGCTGAGGCTGCCACCACCACACGCTACAGAGCACTTGGACAGCTAAATAGTGTTTAGCTAGCGGGCCCATTCTGGGCCGCGTAGACGAGCTGGGGCTTGAATGCTTCTCTTGGGCCTGGCCTGCTGCTCCCTTGCCGGATTCCCCTGTAGCGCTTCAGGTGTTGCCGTTGGATCATCCGTAGAGCTGCTGACACCATGTAGTCCATGGGGGGTTCCAAATGTCGGTTTGGTCCGGACTTTTCCACTCGGGTGAGATTGTTTAGTATTGTACACGTGCGTGCAGTCTTACATTTGAGCGTGCGCACGTGATGTGCTTCGATTCTGCTACAGCATGCACATCGTTAGCCATCCATGGTACAAACGCCGGATCGAGCCTCGGTTAGAAGAATCGCACCACTCGGCCTGGTGAACTGATTCCACCGAATAATGCTAACTGACCTAACACATGTCTAGTTTCGCTTTCCTAGCACATCGCGATACATGTTCTGTGGCCCGTTGCTCTGCAGCGAGGCGACCCGATGAGGAAGGACATGAAAAACATGACTGCACGGTGACAATGTGCTCCAAAATTCGTAACTCTAATGTTTACGGGCAGTCAAATTGCCTAGACATAAATTGTCCTAATGTGATTGTGCCTCTGCTAGTCCGACTGCAATCAAAACCATTTCGGGTGGTTGCTTATCTCCGAACACAATTGTAGCGGTGGTCGGTAAATGGATGAATTTGTCGGTCATGCATTCATTAGTGTCACTCTTTCCCCCAATGTATAAAGACCCCATTTCTCCTCTAATCTGCTCTTCAGTTTTTTTTTCAAGAAACGCTACTAAGAAAAAGATTATAAGTGCAGGCACATTAGTGACCGGCACTGCATGAGCCGGTTACTGGTATTTCTGCCTAATAGCTGTGGCGGGTAGAAAAGCGGGCCTGCCACTGAAATTTACAGACCAGTGGCGGGCGCGAGACTAGGCTCGCCATTGGTTCTCTAGACCGATGTTAGTTGTGGGACAACAACGCCAATGACGGGCTGAAAGATGGTGCCAGCCACTGGTAGCACCCGCCAACGGTGTGAGGCTTGTTTTATCTGCCACGGTTGAAACACTTAGGAGTAGGTAATTTGTGAGAATTCCCTGTGTTTGGTTTATAGATTATAGTGTGGTATTTTTTTGTATGACCTTGTTATTGTATGAAAGAAAAGTTTGAAGTTTGTAGGTTTCATTATTTGCTATATTTCAGACATTTTATTAAAAAAATTGTATTCAATTGGATATAATTCAAAATTGATTGCATGTCCAATTAATGAACGCGTACTTCTTATTTGTTGACATGGCCTAAATACATAGTCAGTAACTTAAATGGTATGTTTTCACCAATTTTTTTGGCATTTTTAATGTACATATAGTTCAAAAGCAGCATGGATAGCCAGCCGGATGGCAGCCTGGATCGCCTCCTTTGCCACGGTCACAAGCAGGGGATCACGCATCTTCTTGCCATCCATGGTTCCAACAGTCGACCCCACTAGGGGCCGGCAGGGTCGGGAACTCGGTCACTGGTCGGATGGGAGCCTACGAGCTTGGTTTGCTTCTTCTTTCTTCCGAAGGGCTGTGGTGGATTCTTTTTAAGTAGCCGAGCAACGCAATGCAAGAGAGAAAAGTAAAGCGACCAAAGACGAGTCTGAGTCACTCAGGTGCAGCGCGTGACCGAGCCGAACCTTAATTTCTTTGCATGCAATTAGATATATATATACATAAAGAAATGTGATGGGGGTGAAGCCTCAGCAAACGCACATAAAAATGTGACATCGACACACAGGCACACACATGCATTGGCAGTAAAAAGCTAGCTAGCTAACTCATTTTAGGTGCACATTATTTTTTTCAGTTTAGCTATATGTAAGTTGCCTGATTTTTAAATTTGGGTCAGTTTGAATTTTTCGTCCGTTGGATGCTGCTACAAGATGTATGATGGGTTTTTTTTTTATCCTTTGTGTGTGCTGTTCTGTATTGGGCTGGATTTTTTGACTGACCATATTTCGGGTTAGTCGATTTTTTGTTGGGCTGAAGCATGTTACGTGTTTTTCTTATTGGCTGTCTGTATGCATTTTTTCTTCTGTTTTTAAAATTTTCTATCGGTTTTGACGGGTATATTTCCTTTTTCTTTTTCATTATTACTTGTTGGTTTCTATTTTTAAATGGTAATACCAATGTCACTAACTCATTGTTTCTTTAAAAACTTCATTATTTTAATTTTGTTCCTGTATTGTTTCATTTTCTTTGTTCTTAAACGGTAATACCAAGCCACTACTTCATTCTTTCTTAGAAACTTCATTATTTTGAATTTCATAGTTTTACTTCATTTTCTTTCTTATTAAACGGTAATACATATGCGGCTAATTCATTCATTCTTATGAAACTTTTATTGTGTGAAAATACCACTATAATATGCTCATTTTGCATATTTTAAAAAGATCAATTTTGTGTAAATTGTGTGCAAATTTTATCATTGTCTTTTATTTCATTTTCTTTCTTCTTAAAGGGTAATACCTAAGCCACTAATTCATTAATTCTCGAAACCTTATTATTTTGATTTTGTTTTATTTTTCATTTATTTTTCATTTATTTTTCATTTTGATAATGTTTTAGTTATTACTTCATTTTCTTTCTTTGTTTATGATAATACCAATGCCACTGATTCATTCTTTCGTAGAAACTTTCATTTTTGAAAATTCCATTACTTGCATGTTGTAAAAGAGCGCAAATTTTGTGTAAATTATGTGCATATTTTGCAAATATACATGGTTCCATGCGCACCCACATGAATAGTAAAATCAGAAAAAAAAATACTGGATTTTAAAAAAAAAATCTGAAATTTTGGGATATGAAACTTAGTCCACCATTCTACTCACATATGAAGTTTCTTGATGTATTGACATCCATGGTATTCTTATTGAAGAAAATACAATTGGGACCATACTATTCATCAAACATGTTGTTTAATATAGCTTTGATTTTGTCATTTTTGCCCAGGGTACCATGGATGTGAGTTCTTCGTGAAACTTCACGTGAGTATACCGGTTGACTATGTATATTACAAAAAAGTTTCAGATTTCTTACATTTACTCTAGTATTTTTTTAATTTACTATTCTAAAGGATGCGCGTGGAACCATATTCACCAAATCCGCGTCCCAAATTTTGTCATTATTTTTTTATTTCATTATTCTTCTGAAAGGGTAAAACCAATGCCACCAAGAAAACTTCATTATTTTGATTCCTTTTTAGTTTGTATGTTATTTTCTTTCTTCTTTAAAGGTAATATCGATCCCGCTAATACAATTTTTATTAGTATTTTTTTGTAATTTCACTATTATATGCTTATTCTGTATATTATAAAGAATGTAATTTCTCCGTAAATAGAGAGCATTTTTGTCATTTTTCTTTTTTTTTCTTAAAGGGCAATACTAATGCCTCTAATTCATTTTCCTTAGAAAACTTTGTCATTTTGATTTTGTTATAGTTTTAGTTCATTTTTCTTATTTAATGGTACTATTAATGACAGTAACTCCACTATTATACAATTTATTATTGCATACTATAACAAAAGCGCAATTTCTGCATGTTATAACATATCGCAATTCCATAAATTTCACTATTATGTGCTTATCTTGCGTAATATAAAAAAGTGTGATTTCTGTGTAGATTGTGTTTACGTTTTGATATTATTTTGTTTTACAGTTTTTTGTCATTCTATTTCTACTTAAAGGGTAGTGCCAATGTCAGTAATCCATTAGTTGTTAGAAAACTCGAGTGTTCGATTATGTTTGTTTTTGTTTTCTTGAACGTATGGGCTACAAGTGCATCCATGCATGCATAACCATCGCTGGTCCAGGCCAACTGGTGTGGTGAGGTCCGTCTCCGTCACAATTAATTATTCAATTCACTACTTGTACTCAGTTATCCGGTTGTTAAAAAAAGTGACTTACCCAAATTTCTGTGTAAATTTTGCGCATTTTTTTATTGTTTGTTTAGATTTTTTTTTCTTTTATTTCTTCTTCAAGGGTAATATTACTCCCAATTATTCATTTTAGCTTAGATGACTTCTCTATTATGATTTTTTTAGTTTATATTTTATTTTATTTCTTCCTTAAGGGCTTTATTATATTTTTTTAGTTTTCTCTTTTTTAATTTTATTGTGATCAAGGCGTCTCCTGATTTGGGGTGCATTGAGTACTCACTGCCTTGAAATACCCCCATAAAAGTTGTCCCATATTCTAAATAAAATCATCATATCAGCACAACATATGTTTACTATACTACAAAATATCAAAATCAAATTAAATATAGTAATAAAGTAAATAATTAAATAAGACAAATTGAATATTTACAGTGATGCTTGGCCATATTCATAACACTATTAAATTAGCTACTATTCACCCACATATATTTCTCATTGAACCATGTCTCAAATTAGAATTAGAATTAGAATTGCCCTTATATTCCTATATGTAATTGTGATTGTACTAAAAGAACTGAGAACTTTATTCTCTCAACTATTTGGGGAGTATAGGCTCCGCCACGAGCTACTTAAATCGGATAACATTTGTCCCCCAACTCCTGATATTTTCTAGCTTTTTTCCTGAAAGTGGCTTTAATCATCACAATAGATTTATCTCATGTGGTGCCTAGATAAAAGTTACCTTCAAAGATTATTTCTTTGGATATTTTTATCTTATTTACAAAAATCTTAAAATATAAAAAAGTAAATATAATGATAAGAAATTTAAATAACTAAAAAATTGGAGATTTAGTGAAAAGAACATTTTAGATTTTTCTTAAAATTGTATGTTCTTTCATATTTTTGATGATTTTAAGAACATATGGTTGTTTTTTAATATGGAAAATAATTTCCAAACTTAAAGTTGTGTGATGTGTCTTACACAAAGGTGTCACATGATCAAAATGTTTAAACGATGAAACCCACAAGAGGGAACAAATATACATAGTATTAAGAGTTCATCAATAAAATTATCCATTGGAATAACTGGAGGACGAAATCGAGAAAAAAATATTATAGAGACCAAAAAAATATTTGTCCTAAGAAATAACTTTCTTTAACGTTTATTTTCTAAAATTATTTGGAATTTTGAAAGATTTTTTAGAGGGTTTGATGTAGTAGCTAGGTGCCCTCGCATTTTGCAAGGGCCACTGTTTTAGTAGTAAAATAATACAAACCCGGGCTGTTCTAATTAGCTACTATGCAGACCTACACCTGAATCTATGTTACCCCCAGCCCCGTCCATCAAGAGTGTGGTTAGGTCAGGTAACTCTGCATCAAAAAATCCGGCCGGACCAAAATCACAGCTGTCACACCTGAACCCCGGCGGAATACATTCATATATGTCAGCGGTTGCCGGAATGAATGAAAATTAAACCATGGCTCACTCCACACCATAAACAGCATGAGCGAGGGATGAAAATAGATGTAATTAAACTTTAGTAACAATTTCACCAACATCAACTATACCGAAGCTGGATCATAGATATAATTAAACTTTATGCAGGAAGGGATCGATCTTGCTCTTCGTAATCGGCTAACCACTACTGCGATTGCAGAACTTGCTTCTCTAAACTCTTTGTTGCAGGATTGCGCTCTCTCGCAGGTACCGGACACTCGTCGCTTGCTCAACGGGTCCGCCTTCTCGACCCGGGGAACGTATGCGGCTCTCTCAGATCATCTCTCCGACCCCATGCTCGCCGCCATCTGGGACTCAAAAGTGCCCAAAAAGGTTATGATCTTCGGATGGCTCTTCTACCTCGACCGACTCAACACCCGGAAGAACTTGCATAAAAAACACATCCTGGACACAGAAGCTTGTCCAAGATGTTCTCACCAGGTTGAAGATCGTGAGCACCTGTTCTTTACTTGCCCGGCTGCTCGGGCCATTTGGCAGGCTATCTCCATTCGCCCTTGCTTCACGCCTGTTGGTAACCTCTTCTCTACAAGGTTACCAACTGCATTGCCAACTTCAGTACGCTCCTTCGTGCTCCTAATCATCCTCTGGAAGATCTGGGACGCTAGGAACAAAAAAGTCTTCCAAGGCTTCGACCTTCCTACTGTTGATTCCATTAGAGCTATTATTGAAGACATAACTTTATGGGCTCCTCGGCTAAAAACCGAGAGCCTAAAGGAACACACGGGCTGTGGCGTGACTTCCTCTCCTCACGAAACACGTGAGCTCTGTACTCTTCTGATATGCTTGAAATATATTCAGGTGGGGAGCCTTTCCCCCCGGTGACCATTTAAAAAAAAAAACTCCGTCATGTCTGATAATCATACTGCAGGGAAATGAAAAGGTCCAATATATACATCAAAGACGGCCACAATCCAAGCTAATTATATAGCCCACATTACACAAATGCTACTAGCTAGTATACGTGATGCATCCAATTAACACTAGTAAATTCAGACACAGCGCAGTCCATCAATGGTCGTAGCATAATGCATACTCTACTGTCTTATTCCATCACTTCATCAGTACCTCATGAACGAACTGATCCATGGACATATGATCCTCTGCAGCTTGCTGAACTAATCGATCGGCTGCCTGCGCGCTGCTGCTTTGCCCTGCTCATCAGTTGTCACCTCCCAGGAGGAGGCCCAGGAAGCAGAGCAGGTCGCCCCCTAGGAAGAAGGCGATGTACGCGGTGCACAAGATCCTGAGCAAGACGTATCCAGGGCAGTCAGCGGCGAGGAGGAGGCGGACGGCGGCGACGTACATGCAGTGGCCGACGAAGGCGACCACGAGGGCGAGGTAGGCCAGGGCGCGGCGGACCCAGCGGCGGCGGCACGACAGGTGCAACGCCAGCGCCGCCGCGGCCGCCTGGAGTACGGCGCAGCGCAGCATCCAGAGACAGAGGGCGCTCTCCTGGGCGGCCTTGGCGTCCGTCCACTGGACGCACCGCAGGGCGAAGGAGGACTGCACCCACCCAGACCAACACCACGGTCCACACCCAAGCATCAACATGATGTCAAATCGATTGGAAATTCGGAATGTCCAGCATCCAGCGAAGCTGCTCTAGTTGCGTAGAGTACCTGGAGGAGTGCGTAGGTGACCGCGTGGCCCAAGGTGAAGCAGGCGTTGTAGAGCGCCCATCTGCTGGCCCGCTGGACGGTAGCTGGAATGGTCTTCTCGGCCGCGGTCACAAGCTTCTTGTTGCCGTCCATGGTGACGGTGGATCCAACTCCAAGCTTCTAGTTTTCTGTCTGCAAATGAAACAAGAAGAAATATTTCAGTGAGAAGATTGAGAGGAGGACACGGTTAGTTGGTTGGCTTAATTTTTCAACTGCTGAGAAGATTTCAGTGAGAAGATCGAGAGGGAGTAGATCCGACGAGCTAGGCTAGCTAGGGGTGGACGGGAGGGGACTCACCGTGAGTGGTGGGATGGCTTGGTGTGCTTGCTTCTGGAGGAGTCTTGCTGTACTGTTAAATTTTCCTTTCTGCGAAAGAAACAAGAAGAAAGACTTTTAAAGATGGAACACGCATTCATCAAGAGGGAGGGTGAGTAGATCCAACGAGCTAGAGCTAGGGGAGACGGAAGGGGAGGGGACTCACCCTCACTGCTCGGATGGCTATGACTTGGTGGTGCCGGCTGGAGCGCTAGCTAGCTATTTGGGAGCTGTTTATGTAGCCTCTTGACGCAGCGGCTATACTCCGGTCCGATGGAAGCCAGGGAGGGAGAAGGGAGTCTCGCCCTCGAGTGGAGTGCGGTCTGGGCAGTGAGGAAACAACCCGGAAGCTGCCTGCGTTGGTTGTAGCTTTTTCAACTAGCATAGGCCTATGCATCTTTCATCTTGCCCATTTGGCAGTCCCAGAAATAATGTGCCGGTTTGCTGGCCATGCTCTATATATGACTAGAGCAGAGCTACATGCATGTCACTGCAATGCTCTATCTTTACCAAGAACGTACGAGAGGTGGGGCTCCAATGCTCAACAATGTTTTCTACTCCAACCACCCGTCAATAACAACAAAAAAAGGGTGATAATGACTACTGGCCATGACCTACACGTCTCCATCACATATCTTTTTCTTTGGATCTTTTGGCCCGCTCAACAAACCAAACCAAATCTATGCAAAACAACAATCACACCATACCTGCTTAAGCTTGACAGCGAGCAACCGAGCCAGCTAGTTTGCTTTGTCCAAGTGACCTGGTCACTATTTATCCTTTTTAAACACATGGAAGATCAATCCATCAAAAATCCAACTTCAGAGGTTTCAACGCTTGAAACATCCTGGCTAATTAATCCCTCAATGCAAGCTCAAGAAGAAACATATCCCTAGCATGCTCACAACTCATTGAACGACTATTACTATGGTCGATAAAATTGATGCAGCATCAAATAAGATTCTATGGGCAGCTGCAAAGCTGACTTGTGGTGGCGGTAATCCCAAGGAACCAAGTGTGTGAAACTGCGACCACAGAGCTCTCGCGCCCGGCTCGGGAGAGCAAAACCCTAGCCGCCGTGGGGCACCCCCCACCCTCCAAAGCTGCTCCCCTCGCCATCGTCGGTGTACGCCGCCGGGCAAAGCCCGTGCAGCGTCGGCGGCGGCGGGGCAGTTCGTCCTTCCTGCGGTTTCGAGCAGGCGTGGGCCGGCTCGATCCGGCGGAGGCGGCCGGGTGGTCGGCATGGAGGTGTTGTTCGAGATGCGCGTAGGTCTGGCGGAGGCGAGCCCGCGTGGAGCTGGGGCCCGCACGCGCGTTTCGCTTAGGCGCAGATAAGCGACTGGAGGTCGACCTCGATCTGCCTGTAAAGGAGCGGCTGGCGCGGGCCACGGGTGAGTAGGTCTTCGTCGGTCGCAGGTGAGCGTGGTGCGGCGGTGGAGGTCGCTACCCTATCGTTGCAGTGCAGCGGTGAGCATGAGGGCCAGATCTGGGCTCGGTGCCCGGGCGTGCTCCTTGGCACAGGGGCTTGCGGGCCATTGCGGCTGCTGATTGGTGGAGTCCAGGCGGTCCGGATCTGGCGTTGCACCGCAAGATGTGCAGTTTCTCCGCCCTGGTATGCTGATGTGGAGTCCAAGAGGTCCTGTGGAGGTGGCTGGTGGTTGAAGGAGCTGAGGGTGTGCCGGTCTTGGGCTAGTGGCCAGGGAGGGACACTGCCAGCGGTTGGTGGTGCCCGGACTTCCTGGAGTAGGGAGGCTCTGGTCATGGTGGATACGCGGGGTGCATGGTCCAATGAAGGTACTTGTCGGCCTCGGCCGGCTGCGTGGGAGTGGTTGCTTCGGGTGAAAGCCTAGCCGGTTCTCGCCAGTCGGCGGCGATGGCGCTCGTGGGCATCTTTATCCTTCTTGGAGGCACCGTAGAGATCCACATAATCTCTACTCCCGGATCAAGATCTTCTGGCGAAAGCCAAGATCCTGCTGCAGGGTTGGACGGTGGCGTCGTCTTCAACGTCATTTCCCCTCTTTAAGGCACTGTCTTGAAGATCTGGATCCCATGGGCGCTTCCTACAGGCCAAACGTGCATGGTGGCTTCTGTGGCAACGATGATGAGGGTGAGCGAGGTCAGAGGCGTGGCATTGGTCATGCTAGTCGGCTCTTCTCCGGCATGTCCATGGGGCTGCCTCGGCCTTTTGTTGTTGTGAAGTCGAAGCTGCGCCGGTGCGGCCCCTGGTGGTGTACGATGACGCGCGACGGGTGCTCCGTTCGGCGATCTTCCGCGACGCCATCCTTGCCTAGTTCTTCATAGTTCTCCTTGGTTGTCAAAGTTGCGTTGCCTTGTTGTGGGTGGATAGCGTTCCGCCTTGTGAGTGTAGCATTGTTCCGCAGCTAATAGGGTTGTTGTTGTTGTTTTTCTTTTTATTTGATCTTCGGATCTTCACCATGTTGTTCTTCCGCTGCTTTTTGCTAAATCTGAATCAAGCCTTGGATTTGCCGCATCTTTCAAAAAAAAATGAATTGTGGTCGTGGTGGTGGTGGGGCGGTTGCGAGTCTGGACTGCCGCCATTTAGGACTCTGACACCCCCGGCCCACTCAAATCCCCATTCCGGTCCACTTCTCTTCCACTCCGTCCATGCCACCCTTATTTTGCATATGCACTCTCCTTGACTGATGTTGCCGCCATACCTCTCTGGCCGCCGCCCAGACATCATAGGCGTCGCAGCCCCCACCAAAGCCGTCGCTATCCATCCAGGATCCCTCGGCAACTAGGTACCCTCCGCCACTGTCGGCGGCATCCATGGATGACACCCCACTCGATTTTGAAGCCCACTTGTACTAGGCCTGGAGCATAATGCAGCGCCTCCACTCAGCCCATGGCCTTTGCCCCCACTCCTTCCTCCAAAACCCATATATAAGAAATAAAGCCCATCCTGTCAGCCCACTAGGGGTTCCTTGTCACGTACTTCCTTCGGTGAAGAGTGTACATCTAGGAATTTTAGAACAAATTATGGAGTTAAGTAAAAAATGCATTGGAAAGGTGCAAGCCACCATCTCTCTCCTCTTCAATTATCCAACCCCCAATGAGCTAAGTGCATGTGTAGAAATTAAGAAGACCATGTGTAGATTGCTATTTGTCTTGATTACCGTGTGATGAGAAAGAAGTATTTTCTTCTACTTTAAAGTGCATTGGGAAGATAGAAGTACACTTTTTTGTGAACAAATTTTGAAGCTAGATGTACACTCTTCACCGGACGGAGGGAGTACTAGGCCTGCATGGCTACATCCGAGAAAGAAAAAATGATGTCTAGAAAGAATCGAAACCCTCGAGATGGGAGTCAAACTAATCGCCGCCTGCCGCCCTGACTGCGCGATGTGCCCTACCCAGCTCACCTCTAGCAATATTTGTCGACGTGCGCCATTCATGTCGGCCGGCCGGCTCACATTGTCCTCCTCTGGTTCTTGAAATTTAATTCGAAAATCGCTTCAGCGCTGTTTCCCGGTTAACGGACCAAGGTAAGCCCTGGAGTTAATTATTCTTTATTATCTTTCTCTTCCTATTTCTAGATTCTTGTGTTTTTCCAATTACATGGTAGAAACTGGGTTGAGCTTTATTTTATTAATATATCAAACATGAGTATAATGCACCAATTGGCAATAAGTTAATTGAATATAGGTTCACATAAAAAACTGTATAAAATAAGTTTGAGCATGTTAGATTATAAGGAAATATATAGAATTAATTTGTCTTCAGGTATGCCTATGATTTAATGTCTCAACTATTTGACATTGATGTCAATGCATGTGGAGATATTTGTGTTGCAAAATCTGCAACTGTCATGCCAGAAATAGTCATTTTCTTAAATAGTGAATTTACTTTGACTTTTGGAACAAATTGTCATATTCTCTGAGATGAAATTATCTTATATGGAACTATATGATTTCGCTTCTTAGTACTGACATGCCTGCTTCTGTGATGTAAATGATCTAGGCATAAGTGAACACCTTTCCTGAGAAGAAAAGTTTCTACACATCATTGCCCCCACTTGTTTTTCATCGTGGCTCCACCCCTAATAGTGTCAATTGGTTTTCTCAAAAGTCAAGTATCTGAAGAAGAAAACTTTGACTCAATGTGAATCATCTCCTAACAACTCCCACTTCTGGAATGGCTTAATGGAAGTTAAGAATATTTTCTATAGCTGTTGTCAGAGAATTGTGGGGGATGGTCGTAAAACTAGATTCTGGGAAGATGCGTGGATAAAGGATAAACCTCTTTGTTTGATTTTTCCTTGTCTTTATAATCTAACTTTCTGCAAACATGTTACTGTTGCGAAAGTATTTACCATGGAGTTTAATTGCATTAGGTTCAGAAGATGTTTATATGGGGAGACTCTTGATATGTGGAATAAGTTACTTGATATGTGTGGTCAGGTGATTTTGTCGGATAAGCCTGACAAAGTTAAATGGCTACTTACAAACTCCGGTAGCTTCTCTGTTAAATCTCTGTATCACTATCTTATAGCTAGACAAGTCGTTTTCCCTTTTAATAAACTATGGAGGATGAAGATGCCTCTTAAAGTTAAGGCATTCTCTTGGTTAGTAATCAAAAATAGGATTCTGACCAAGGACAATCTGAATAAAAAAGGCTGGAAAGGTGTTAAGTTTTGTGAATTTTGTGACTGTGAAGAGAGTATGAATCATTTATTTTTCTCTTGTTCCTTAGCTAAGTTCCTGTGGAATATTGTGGGATGTGCTCTAGGGAGCCAGAGAGCTCCCATGTCTTTTTTTGACTTATGCCAGAACTGGTTGTCTAGCTATACTGGCAAAGATAGAGTAGTTGTTTTATTGGGTATTGCTGCTCTCTTGTGGTCTATATGGAAAACAAGGAACAAATCCTGTTTTCAAAGTGTTATGCCTAGAGATCCTACTGACATTATCTTTCTTGTTTGTTCCCTACTTGACTCATGGAAAAATCTACAGAAAAGAGGGTGCAAAGCATGCTTCATCAGGTGTCTAGGCGTGTCGTGAGGGTGACTCGTGATATCTTCAGAGGAGGGCATGGTTTGGCGCCGCATGTGAGAAGGATTTTGTGAAGCTAGTCGCTGGAAATGCTTGCTGGCTTCAAAGCATAATGTTAATTTGGTTATTGTCATTTAGTCTGTTGATACCCTTGTAGCTAGCGTAGCACTAGGCCCTTCCATGGCTAGTTTTGGGCAGTTTAAAGCATCCTGATGTGGTGATATAATATCAGTGGTGTGATGATTAGGCTGGATAGGCTGGAGCATCATGTGGCTTCTAGATCAGTGATGTAATGGTGGTTTTGATGCCTTGTAAACAACTCCATTTTCATAATGAAAATGGGGGCCGTGTGGCCCCTTCGATCGAAAAAAATAAAGTTTGACCAATATATACAATATCGGATATATACCATATGGAAGTATATTTCTTCTTCTAATGGCAATGAATTGGTATTGTAGATGGAGAGGCGATTTACTATGCATAGTGGCAGCTCTGCACGCATGATGACTGTTACGCATCCTTTGGCATAAGTGCCTTTTTTTATATGATGTGTCGGTTTTGTTATGGCATTAGCACAACTGCCCTTTTCGTTGTATAGAAATGACTTCCTCAATTCTCTTTGCCTTTTTGGTTGCCTTTTCCATAAACTTGGTTGAAGTTTACAAAGTTTGAATTTGCAAAAATCTAATATCTAATATATTTTGGAACAAATGGAGTACATGTTATTGTTGTTTGACATCTATTGGAGCAAAAAAAGTTTAAAACATTACTGTGCTTCCAACCCACTATTTTGAACTTGCACCAAAGAGGCCATTAATAAGTTTGCTTTCTTATGATATTCAATTTAGCAATGGCAATAGAATATCAAAAACATTAGTCTTTTGTCCAACATTTCATCCGAAGAATAAAGGCGGTGCCCTAGCATTTGTCTGGCCCACTGTTCTTGTTAGTACGAATAATACAAACCCGGGAAGAGTCATGACAAAAGGGCAGGAGCTCACCCAAGCTAACTACTATGCAGACCTACACATGAATCTATGTCAACAACCGTGTCACTCTCTGCATGTAGGCACCCCAGGGCAGCCGATCAAAGAGTGTCACGTCAGGTGACTCTGCATCCAAAAATCCAGCCGTACCAAACTAACAGTTGAACTGCGGTGGAATACATTCATACGCCAGCCATTGCCAGAATGGATGAATTTTTTTTTACTCACTCGACACCACAAACAACAAGAGTGGTTATGCATACATATAACTAAAACAGCAGTAACAATTTCACCAACATCAATCATATAACTCCGTCATGTCTGATAATCATACTGCAAGGAAATGAAAAGGTCCAATACATCATCATTACATTACTCATCTGTGAGTCCTCCTGACCTGATCCCCTGCATCTCGCTTCTCAATTGCTCGGCTGCCCTGCTCTTGGGTTATTCAGTCCTCACCTGCCATCCCAAAGGAGGTCCAGGAAGTAGACGAGGTCGGCAGCGAGGAAGGGGCGGAGGCCCGCGGCGTACATGCAGTGGCCGACGAAGGTGACCACGAGTGCGAGGAAGGCCAAGGCGCGGCGGCGGCACGGGATCCGCAGCGCCATTGCCGCCGCGGCTGCCTGGAGAGGGAAGCATATACAAGATGAAGCAATCGAACTTATGTGAGTTGCCACTTCCATCCCACTCTGAGGGCATTTGGTCACTTGTGAGTAGTAGTCGACGTACTTGTTCACTTCACCTTGAATGGTCACCCATCGATGTTGGAGACATGCCACATTGCGGGTGGCCGCGATAGGATGCGGCTCCACATACTCCTTTTCTTCATGATACTACTTCCAAATCTTCTTCCAATACGTGTTCCTCTTTTGCTCAGTGCCGCATATTGGGTCTATTGTTGTGGCCAACCAAGTTTTTACCAAGAAGATGTCCTCATATCTTGGGAATGCCGGACCTCTTGCCTTCACCATCTTCTTCTTCTTCTTCTTCTTCTTCTTCTTCTTCTTCTTCTTCTTCTTCTGGGTGGCATTCTCTGCCTCTTCCAGGAAGGGACGGCGACGAGAGAGGCGGACTGCTTCTCCGTCGCGGCGGTCTAGGTTGGGCTGGATGACACCTATGGCGGTGGATCGGGACCGGTGGAGAGGATGGGGGCAGGAAAGGTTGGAGCGTGGCGGGAGGAGGAGGAAGAGTTTGGTGGATTTGCTGCAATTTGGGATGGGTTGGGTTGTCGTGGCTGACGTGGTGGGTGTGCCCGGGCACCCCCATATCCGTCTCATACTTGGGTTGGATATGGGGGGTGCCGGTCAGCCCGGGCGTTTGAGGCCCACCATCCTCAAGGAGAGGTAGAACACGGGAGGTCGCCACCGCTTGTGTCCCATGAAGGCCACCGCCGAGGCGACTCCGCTCTACACAACCGATGTCTTTCCCGGTTCTTCTTTAGTGCAGACCATCGTCAACGTCGCCTGGGCTTCACGGAAGCGGAGGCGCTCACTTGTCCTCCAGCTGAAGCATCAGACGACGGTTCCACTCCAATGGGCGGTGGATATGTGAGCTGCCCTTTGCACTGAAGCATATTCATCCGAGGCTCTTGGCGTATAATATCATATTCATCCAAGCCAGGTCTATGTAATATCGTATGTGCTTTTTATAACTTATTTTAAAATCTATAACTTGTGTAGTATTTTTATTATTCTGATTGGCCACTCACAAAATAATACATGTCACACATTTACCTATTAAATCGCAAAAAGACATATATGTGATCAAGAAGTCTCCTGATTTGGGTTGGAACCACTACTCACTGCATTGAGATACCCCCATAAAAATTGTGTCATAGTCTAAATAAAATTACCATATTGTTACAACAATTGTTTACTATGGCACACAATATCAAATTCAAATTACATACAGTAATAAAAATAATAATTAAATAATACAAATTGAATATTTATAGTGATGTTTGGTCATATTCAGAACACAATTAAATGGGCTAATATCCACCCACATAGATATCTCTCACTGAACCATGTATCAAATTAGAATTAAAATTGCCCTAATATTCCTATATATAAGTGGTGATTGTCCCGAAGGAACGGAGAACTTTATTCTATCAACTATACAGCGAGTGTAGGCTCCATCATGAACAATTTAATCAGATACATTTGAGCCCTCAACTTCTGACATTTTGAAAAAAAATGTTCTTGAAAGTGGCTTTAATTATTACAATGATAGTTTTATCTCATGTGGTGCTTAGATAAAAGTTACCTTCAGACATCTTTTCACGGGATAATTTTTATCTTATTTACCAAAATCCTAAATTATTAAATGGTAAATATAATGATAAGAATTTTAGATAAATAAACATTTGGATATTTAATGAAAATGACATTTGAGTTTTTGTATCTTTTTTTCTACTTTTGATGGTTTTACGAACATATGGTCGTTTTTTAATAGGGAAAATAGTTTTTAAACTTAAAGTTGTGATGTGTGTCTTACACAAAGGTGTCACATTGCTCAAAATGTTTAAACGGTGAAACCTACTAGAGAGAGTATTAAGAGTTCATCGCTAAAATTATCAAGTGTAATAACTGGAAGTGTGTGGCTATTCTAGACCTGCGAATATTGCACCCCGGCTACACCCACGATTGAAAACCTAGCAAAACAAATAAAATGAAATCTAAAACTTTTCATATCCGACTATGAGAAAATGTTTTAGGCGCTTGCGAAATTTTGTGGCCAAATGACATCTGAGGAGCTCTGTAAAAAAACAAAGTTTGTGCTCAAATACAAAAATCAGAAACGTGGGTGCAGAGCAAGTATTTGTATTTCATTTCATACGTGGATCATTAGATGTTATTCGGCGACCAAACTTTGCAAGGTTATACAACATTTGACCATAATCAATGGCACGAAGTTTCACTTTTTTTTGTTTTTTTATAGATTTTACTGTTCATTGTGTGGTTGTACCAAACATGGGTGCAACCACTACTTTCCCTAACTGGAAGACCAAATCGAGAAAAATATAGTATAGAGACCCCGAAAAATGTTTATCCTAAGAAATAAGTTTCTTTACCATTTATTTTCTAAAAATATTTGGGATGTCAAATTATTTTTAGAGGGTTTGATGTACTAGCTAGGTGCACATAACAAAATGATGTGAGAGCAACCAATGTTATATCCATCTGTATGCATTTGTTTGGTTATATTTATTTCAAATATATAATGCATAATAAAAATCATACTCCATTGCGGTATTCAATGGCATAAGAAAATAATAGTTGTACGTTCCATAATATAGTTAATTCTTACAGCTTGACAAATATATACAATATCAAATATATACCATATAGAAATATATTTCTTCATCTAATGCTAATGAATTGGTATTGTAGATGTGTCGACAATAATTCCTTCGCATATATAAACTTGGTCAAAGTTTACAAAGTTTGACTTTGCAACAATCTAATATCCAATATATTTCGGAATGAATGGAGTACTTTTTATTGTGGTTTGATATTTATTGAACCAAAACAAAGTTTAAAACATTAGTGTGCTTTCCAGTCCACTATTTTGAATTCGCACCAAAGAGGCCATGCATTAATAAGTTTGATTTCATATGATACTCGGTTTAGCAATGTCAATAGAATATCAAAAACACTATTCTTCTGTCCAGTATTTTCATCAGAACAATAAAGATGGTGCCATCGCATTTGAGAGGGCCTCTGCTTAGTTAGTACAAATAATACAAGCCCGGGAAACATCATGACAAAAGTGCAGGAGTTCACCCAAGCTGGCTAGCTAATATGCAGACCTGTAGCTCAATCTATGTCACCAACCGTGTCACTCTCAATTGCATGTGGCCAAGGCGATCAAGAGTGTTATGTCAGGTCACTCCTGCAACTGAAAATCCGGCCGGACCAAACTCACAACTGAACCCCGGTGGAATTCATTCATAGGCCAGCGGTTTGGTTGCCAGACTGAACGAAAAACAATGGCTCACTCGACAGCACAAACAACAGCAGTAAAATTTCACAAACAAAATCAATTATACCGAAGCTGGATCATATTAATTAACTCATGTCTGATAATCATAGTGCAGGGAAAAGGTCCAATATATACATCAAAACGGCCAGAATCAAGGCTAATTATATAGCCCACATTACACTGGATCTATCCAATTAACAGTAGTGGTAAATTCAGACATCGCGCACTCCATCAATGGGCATAGTATAATGCATACTCTACTTTATTATTCCTTAGAACTACTGCAGCCAGGTACCTCATGAACGAACTGATCCATGGACACGATCCTCTGTAGCAAGCTGAAGTAATCGATCGGCTGCCTTTGCCCTGCTCATCAGTCCTGACCTCCCAGGAGGAGGCCGAGGAAGCTGAGGAGGTCGCCCCCTAGGAAGATGGCGATGTACGCGGTGCACAAGATCCTGAGCAAGACGTATGCAGGGCAGTCGGCGGCGAGGAGGAGGCGGACGGCGGCGACGTACACGCAGTGGCCGACCAAGGCGAGCACGAGCGCGAGGTAGGCCAGGGCGCGGCGGACCCAGCGGCGGCGGCACGGGAGGTGCAGCGCCAGCGCCGCCGCGGCCGCCTGGAGTATGGCGCAGCGCAGCATCCTGAGAGAGAGGGCGCTCTCCTGGGCGGCCTTGGCGTCCGTCCACTGAACGCAGCGCACGGCGATGGAGGACTGCAGTGCACCCACACACGCAGTGAACATAATGTCAAATCGATCGGAAATTTGGAATGTTTAACTTCCGGGCGACGTTCTCCACCTTGCAAGTCGCAGCCGACGAGCTGACCTCGCCGACGGACGAGGCGGACAACATCTTTGTCGCAGCGGTGTGGGTCGGGCTAGACGACATCTCCGGTGGTGAATCGAGACAGCTGGTGAGGATTGGGAGCAAGGGTGGACGACGGCAACGGTCCGGGTGCGGGAAAGGTTTAGTGCGGCGGGATGAGGACGAGTTTGGTGGACTTGGTGCAATTTGGGTGTGGTCGGGCCGTCGGCTCCGACGTGGCGAGCGTGCCCGGGCGCCCCATATCCGCCTCATATTTGAGCTGGATATGAGGGGTGCCGGTCAACTCAGGCATTTGAGGCCCGTTTAAGGGGACAGTCTAGGTAAAAAAAAACATGATTGAACAATGACCGAGCAGCCCGCCCGGGCATACGAGGCGGGTTTAAGGCGTTCGGCTGTAGAAGCTGTAACAGCTAGAGAAAACGTGGACATCTGGACGTAGACCTAGTGATGAGCATGCAGATGTAGGTGGAGACGTGGATGCACGGCAGTCCCTCAACATGGGCTTGGGCTTTGCCTGGCTATTAATGCATGGAGTGGAGGGAGGGTGCGAACGTGCGTGTCTCCGTTTTATCTTACGATGTGCGCTTGTTGCGGTTTAGGTACGAACTTCACGTGCGCGTGCACCTCAGCTGCCCCTGACCGATCATCACTCTTCACTGCACGTAGTACTAAAACTAGCCAGCTGCCTTCTGTCAGCCATGGCCAACCACCTTATCTAACGCCTCTGGGACCAAAGTAACGCCATGTTAGCTTTTGCGGGACCTATATGTCATAATCAAGGTTAAAATGTCTAAATAGACCGATCAGTGTTTTTTACAAAAGATTAAGTCAGGAATCATTGGTTTCGGGCAGAATTTCGTAAACTAGTGTTTTCTGCAAACCTAGACGCTAATGTGATGGTTTTTTACAATTCACTCCTCTTCACTGCACGTAGTACTAAAACTAGCCATTGCCAACCACCAAGAGAGAACCCAACCTATCTGAAACCCGAAACTGTCACAACGTCAAAACGGAGCCACAACGTCAAAACGATCAAAATGGATTAGTCACATTGATATCTGCATCCAAAATTCCAAGGAATGAAACATGTGCCTGAACCCCGATGGACTAGCCATTTCCAAGTCACATTGATACGTACGCCAGCGGTTGCTTACCACAACGAATGAAACACAATGAATGATCATAATAACAACAATTCACCAGATATCTAGTGCATAAAAACACAATGAACAATTCACCAGTAATTAGAATGACACATACGGCACTCAATAACGCCACACTACCAGATTACCTAGTGTTAAACTACTTGCCTGATAGTTAAAGTTGTATAATTACTTGGTAACTGATGTATATATATGACGCTAGTTACTCGTCACCGCACCATGCTGCCCACTTTGCACGCCGGTTTGCTACAGTTACTAGCTAGTAGAGTGGTAAAGCGTGCGTTGCCGGTTTGCTGGCAATGCTCGTGACAAGGATTGCTCTATCTTTACCAAAAAGAGGTGAGACTCCAATGCTCATTAGGGTTTCTTGTTTCAAAAAAAAAAACGAAAGCTCTGCAAGCTTGACCTTTCTCATCTTCTCCAGATACCCGTCAAAAAACAGAAAAAAGGGCGATGATAACTGCTGACAATGACCCATCACCTATCTTTTCTTTTTTGCCGGCTGTCGGCTGAACAAACCAAACCTATACGAAGCAATCACACCATACCTGCTCAAGCTTGGCAGCGAGCAACCGAGCTAGCTAATTTTCTTTATACGTTTCGAACACACGGAAGGTCTTTTGTTTTTTGAAATAAAACACATGGAGGAACAATCGATCAAAAATCCAAGTTCAGAGGTCTTAACACTTGAAAAGTGGTGGAATACAAAATAATATAATCAAGATCCTAGTTAATTAATACCTCACCTACAATCTCAAGAAAAAATAAAATCCCTAACATGCTCACAGCTCACTAAATGGCTATTACTATGGCCAATAAAATTTGTGTAGCATCATGTAAGGTTCTAAAGTATTCGACATAACTAGGTCACCAACATAAGTTTAATTACTATAGTAAAGCAGCTTGAGCAAGAATTCATATCGGAATCCATATGCACATCAAGCTCTAGGGATATGGTTTAGAACTGATCAAGAGGAATTTTGGCACATGAAATAAATTCAAGATTGGCATTAAAGCGGAATACGGCCTAACTCACTAAAGAAAATTTAATGGTTGATATTTTAGGAGCCAATCTTCACTTTATTTCCTATGCCAGAATTCCACCTGATCTATTATAAACAACTTGGTGTGCCTATGTATCATATCTGCATTCTGCTGCAAGCTAGGTTAATATAATGGTTAAACCATAACACATGAAGCATGTACCTACATGTAGATCTAAAGGGAGGCCATCGGTCCGGGCCGTGTCTCAGTCCCAGTGTGGCTGATCATCCGAAAAGACCAGCTAAGCATCATTAAGGATTTCTTTACCACTGCTCCCGATGGCCAAAGGACCGATATCTTCTTCTCACGCCTAGCAAAGATCGAGTTCTGTTCTCACTTCACTTAATGAGCCTATTTCTCTGCACAATTCGCCTCTGCTCTCGATAAAACAAGTCAGAATCAATTGGCAAGGGGTCGACGATTAAGGGAATTGCTTAAACAATCCCAGGCAAATCCTCTCCCAGTGGAAGAGCAGATAGCTACTCGCAGTGCTACTTCACAGATCAGACACCGATGTTGACGTGGAAGAACAAAGACTTCATGGAAGGAAACGATTGCCGAACAAATGGATTACAACTACATACGGCAGCGATGAATGGCGAGCTTCATCCTACATAGGCAATGCAGGGGGAAGAAGATGCGATATGGCCAGACCAGGGGTTTTGATGGGATAATATAACTGCTTCAGGGAAGGGTACTAAATGGGCAGGTTTGTGATTCAACACTTATTGCAATGGGGTAGACGGTTCAAATTACCAGATCCATTGATAAATGAGAGACGCCTGTCAATTTTACTACTTACGATCAACCCGCAATAAAAAAATTTACTACATATGATTGAAACATTTATCCCCTTTAGTGAAATGATATGTTCGAGGCCCTGAGAACTTTAGTGCGAAACGCCAAACAACTAGACTAGTTAAGAAAATTAGAACAGAGACCGTGACAAGCATGGTGAAGAACTCGGACAAACATAATAAGTAAGAGGTTCTGATAAGCCAGACGTGACAAAACACTTTCTTGAATGCATATCTCTACAGACGCAACCACAAATTCATAAGAGGCTGCAGTAAATGTGCAGGTACAACGCCTAATACTATGGCGTGATAAGTTGCATAACACGCCTACCTTTTTAACGCTTGCGCAAGTCCACATGCCACGCCTGGCCGTTAGGCGGGACAAGGACATGCCACATTGACGGCGCGACTAACGGCCATGGACAAACCGAGGACAAACATGCATATGGGTAAGGCGCCTTCACTTGTACCTTACTTGTTTTCTGATTAGACACGAATGATTTTGTGTGTGTGGGGATTCAAAATAAGTTTTCGCGGTTCTGTTAGTGCTTAAGTTTTTCAAGGGTCATTAACTTCTTAAAATGAAGTTAGCTTGATATGCTATATGATTTTTAATCTATCTATCTATTATATAATAAAAGCAAAATACTGGGTTCTAAGAGAGACACCACGTTAAGCCACATCATGAAACCTATTTTAAGTTAGATCTAGAATTGTCCGTCTAGAATTTGACTAGAGATTGTACGGAAAAAACGGTAGTGAAAAAATACAGGGTTCTAATAGAGACACTGCATTAAGCCACATCATCAAAATTATTTTGATAGTTAGATCTAAAACTACGTGTCTAGGATTTAACTTGAGATTATAGAGGGAAACTACTCGATGGGTTAAACAAAAAAAAGATTACTCTAAGAGATCCCATAAAAATTAGGAACATCCAAGCAATAATTTAGTGGACCAATGAAATATAGCCATTAGATTTACGAAACTGAAGATGGAATTAGGTTCTCCCCGTGTAGCCCTGGTTGTGCGTCTAGCACCATCTTACTTTATTTACCATTTATTTTCTAAAAATATTTGGCATTTGAAATGATTTTCTATAGGGTTTCATGTACTAGATAGGTGCACATAACAACATGATGTGAGAGCAACCAAAGTGATATCCATTTTTCTGTATCCATTAGTTCATGCATATTTATTTTGAAATATAATGCAAAATAAGAATCATATTGAGTTCTTTAGTAGCATAAGAAAGTGAGTAAAATGCATCACAAGTCTTAAAACCATTGCAGGTATGTTAGTTTAGTCCTATAACTTTGTAGCTGCAGTTTTAGGTTCTAAAATTGCAGGAGGCGTGTCAATTTACTCCTTTAACTCCCAAACTGCAGTTTTAGGTCCTAAAACTATTGGAAGTGCGTCTATTTAGTCGTATAACTTTGAAACTGTAGGCCAAAAGCGACATGATGGCTTGAGCTCCATGAAGGAGACTAGGCCGGCCATCTTAGCCTCAGCCCATAGTAGCAGAACGACACGTTGCGTCGAATTGATACACACCTGTGGCTACTCTCTCGCCGAACTTTTTCCAGCTTGACGGTTTCCGCGTACTCCTCAACGTCGTCTGGCAGCAGTGACAATTCCCCAACTTTCGCCATGCTCATACCCAATTAACAACCGGCACGACTAGCTCCACGGCAATGGTGTCGGGGCAATGGCAATGTCATGAGGGAGAGAGAGGTGGGATGGTGTCCTCCATCCCGATTGTCTTGGTGTCTCCCTGGCAGCCACAACGATCCTCTCAGCGAGATTGCACTGTCGCTCATGACCACACAGGTGGCAGGTGTGCAGGTTGCAATACACACTGTGACATGAAAGCGTATGGACCACCTTTTGGGGAAGTAAACACATACAAATGGCTCATTTAAATAAAATGCACCATAGATACTCACCATGCAAGCTTCAGACCTGAGATGAACAAACTTACATAGTTTTGGGACCCAAAACTACAGTTTCGAAGTTATAGGACTGAACTGACACACCTCCAATAGTTTTTGGACTTATGATGCAATTTAAAAATTATAATTGCACTTACTCAGTTCCTTAATATAGTGTCAATTGGTTTTCTGGAAAGTCACGTTTCATAAAGTTTAACCAATATATACAATATGGAATGTATACCATATGGAAATAAATTTCTTGAACTAATGGTAATGAATTGATATTGTAGATGTTGACAATTCTTTTCTATAAATTTGTTCAAAGTGTACAAAGTTTGAATTTGCAAAAATCTAATAAAAATATATTTTGGAAAGAATGGAGTACTTATTATTGTGCTTTGACATTTGTTGAACCAAAATTTTTCAAAACATTATTGTACTTTCCAATCCACTGTTTTGAACTTGCACCAAAATGGCCGTTAATAATTTTTCTTTCTTATGATATTCAATTTAGCAATGGCAATAGGATATCAAAAATTTTATTCTTTTGTCCAATATTTTCATCAGAACAATAAAGGCGGTGCGCTCACATTTGCGAGGGCCACTGCTCTAGTTAGTACGAATAATATAACCCCCAAACGCATCATGACAAAAGTCTAGGAGTCCACCGAAGATAGCTAGCTACTACACTCGAGTCTATGTCACAAATCATGTCACTCATTTTTAAATCTATAACGTGTGAAGTATTCTAAATAAAATCATCATGCCTGTACCACCTATGTTTACGATACCACAAAATATCAAATTCAAATTCAATGTAGTAATAAAATGAAAAATTAAATAAGACAAATTGAATATTTATAGTGATGCTTGGCCATATTCAGAACACAATTAAATTAGCTAGTATTCACCCACATATATATCGACCGTGGCGGAGCCAGAAAATTTTGATCGGGGGGCCGATTGCAGTCAAAACAGGTTAGGGAGGGCCAAAGCATAGAAAAATAAGACTTTAAGCATCAAATAATTTCTAATTATGCACTGTTCATGACTGAATTAGCAGCATAGTCCTAATGTCTGGGGGGCAGGGCCCCTGCTGGCCCCCCTGCCTCCGCCACTGTATATCGCTCATTGAACCATGTATCAAGTTAGAATTTGAATTGCCCTAACATTCCTATATAAAGTGTGATTGTAGTAAAAGAATTGAGAACTTTGTACTTTCAACTATTCAGGTAGTATAGGATCCATCACGAGCAACTTAATCCATATACATTTGAGGCCCCAACTCCTGACATTTTCTAATTTTTTGTTCCTGAAAGTGGCTTTAACTATCACAATGGTACACTACTGGAATCGCACCCTATGCCGACGGCCCGGGCCGTCGGCATAGCCCTGACTAGCCGTCGGGACAGGCCTATGCCGACGGCCCCCGTCGGCATAGGGCCGTCGGCTACATATCCGTCGGCGTAGCCCGTATGACCGTCGGCATAGAATGGCCGTCGGCATAGACCCTATCCCGACGGTGGTCGTACATCTATGCCGACGGCATCGGCGGCGTCGACAACGCCATCCCTAACGGCGGTTGCCGTCAACTCTTGAACAGCGGCTTCGCCGCGCGTGGGCGTGCCTATCGACGGCACGGCCGTCGGCATAGACATGCCACGCGTGCGGAAGCCGCTAACTCTCGCCGCCTGTTTATGCCGACGCCCCGCCGCCGCTTTAGTTGGAACTATGCCGACGGCGCGCCGTCGCCGCATAGACATGCCACGGTCGAATCGGCACTCTGGGGCGGAGACTAAGCCGACGGCCAGCCGTCGGCATAGCCTCGCCTGCGATGTCGGCAATCGGGCACTCGGGCAGAACTAAGCCGACGGCCAGGCCGTCGGCATAGGGTGCCACGTGTCAACCACTGGGAGCTCACGCCAGGCCTATGCCGACGGCTAGGCCGTCGGCATAGTTTCTGTCTGAATTTTTTTCCCTTTTTTCTGTTTGTTTTCAAATCAATTCAATTCAAATAAAAGCACATGTATAACAGCACATATCAGCAGCACATATCAAAGAACGTAAGCATAAGCATCATCACACACACAAGTCTCTAAATGATCATCATCACAATCAACATAAGCATAAACATATAGAAAAGCACCACACACAAGTCTCTAAATGATCATCACCACACACAAGTCATCTCAAGCATCATCACCACACACTAGGCTTAAGCGTCAGGACGTCGAGCACCGCGGAGGTCGTCACCGCCAAGACCGCCAAGCCTGTGTCGTCATCCTTTGCTAGCGGCAGCGCTTACCGCTAAGACCGCCTCCACCTCCGCCTCCGTGGATCGGAGTTGTCGGACTCCGTGTCTCCGAGTCTGCGAAGACCACCGCCAACGGTAGATCCATCTGTTCCTGGATGTTGAAAAGACATATTAATGGGATATATGATCGTGTTGAAAGGCATGACATGCTTGGGGTGAATAGATTGGGGATGAACTAACCGGCGAGGGCAGCGTTACATTCCACAAACTCCTCAAGGTCAGTGAGACTGGTTGTCTTTGGAGGGCATGGTCTTGGCTGCAATCGAGGACACCGCCGCCGCCATTTCTGAAAAGCTCGCTCCGGTGGCGATCCCTCTGCACTTGGTGTTCATGAATCCTCGATGCCACGCCATGGTCTCTGGCGTGTGTACTCAGTAGGCCTACGGTATGACATGATGGAACTCATAAAACTACTAGATGCGGAAAATAGAGTGAGCAATGAAGATAAGAGGGAAAATACTTACATCTGTTGCTCTGAAAGAGGGACTGTGAACTGGACACTTGGCTGGCTCATCTGTTGGCTCGGGCTCGGGTCGATCCGATGAAGCTGTGTGTAGGAGATAGTCGGAGTGACCACAAGATCGAGAACCGCCTCCCGACCGTGCTCCTTGGGCCCCATGCTCACCACCGCCTGTCGCCCGGATCCGCCGCAATGGGTTCGGTGTGTTAGGATGTAAGCCAGATAGGCTGGAGTAGGCCTCCTTCCTCCACGCGGTCTTCTTGCCGTAGTACTTGGGCTCGCCAGCTTGGGGTCCTTCGCGTATGGGCGATCTCCCACGCCTGCATGTCCGAGAGCGGCCGCTTGGTTTCTCCTCCTGCACCACCAAACAGATGTTAGTCATACATAAGAAAGTGATGGTAAATAGAAGAAGAAGAATGTTTAATGGGGTTAGTCATACATTAACTGCCTTGTGGAGATAGTGGTTTGGTTTCCACGAGCATGTACTCCCTCATTCCCTCGGTTAGCCTTATTTTTTATTCTCATAGCCGCCTGTGCTCCAGCCCCATCACACCAAAGATCCACCAATGCCGCCCAGACTCGTCTTTTCCATAACACCAATTTGGACACACCTACATAATAAAAGCATAATGGCATGTCAACATGAAACGGTGAAATGTACCACATGGTAATGAAAGCATAATGAAAAATCTTTTATACTTACCGCCAAGTACTCGTGCCTCTCCAAGGTAATGCCCATCCTCGCGCTTCTTCCTTGGTCATCTTCACACCAAGAACATCGTGGTAGTATGTCGAGATGGCCACATAGCGCACTCTCGATCGCATCTGGCGGGCCTTCTTCTTGCATTGGCGCAGCACGATCTGGTCCGCTCTAGCCCTGTGCTCCGGAAGAACTCGATAGAATTTCTACAATCATGCATGAAACAAGAATGGAAGAAGCCATGAGTTAAATCATTCATGAAACTAGAATGGACTTGTGCTTCTGAAGAGAACTCACCCAGAAAGTAGTGGTTACGACCTTGGCATGAGTCTCATGGTCCGCGTGGAGGGCCGCTTCCCAGTGGTCCCAGCTCGTGGCCAAAACCCGACGGTCCGGCTGCCTGACTGGATCCGGACAGTACAACCCCGGCCAGTATAACTTTAGCAAGACGGTGATGAGGCCGTTGGGAATACGGACCCCTTTAGAATATATCCAGTTGCTGCAAAAGAATGAACTATTAGCATGTGACAAGCAAAATAAATAACAACAGAATATGCATGTGACAAGCAAAATAAGGAACCGCTTACTTTTTTCCGTGGGCTCAATGAGCCACTGCTCCTCAAGAGCAGGAACCTGCTTTGGTAGCTTATGCGTTGCCACGCAGCCATCCCTTGTTGTCAACCCCTTCCGTCACCACCATCATCCCCGCCACCACCCCTCCTCGCCTCGCCTCTCCTCCCCAACCTCCTCCTCCTCCTCCTCCTCCTCCTCCTCGCGTCCCTCCTCCTCCACCTCCTCCTCCTCCTCCTCCTCCTCGCGTCCCTCCTCCTTGAACACTCCCTCGTATGTCATGGGGTTAATGTTGTAGTAATCGTCTTCATTCGGGTCTGGTAGCTTACCATGTGGCGACACCTTGAACACAACTTCCCAACCCTTTAGATACACTTTCTGGCATGGGTAAGGCAGATAATATACTTGTGTAGCTTGGGTAGCCGCAATGAAGAGATCGGCTCCGGCATAGACGGTTGATGGTTTAACCGACCAAACCAATGGAAGGCGATGTTTTACCCCTCCGTGGATCGAACCATCGACATTTGAACAAAGTGCAGACTTAGGGTCTCACGCCCTGGCGAATTTAACCTCGTATATATTTTGTACCCTTCCGTAGTAGTCTAGTGAATTTTGACCGGGGTGTACACTCCAGTGATTTATAGTTTTCGGATCGGGCGGCTGTTTTGGTGCTCCTCTGTATGGAAGCGATACCCATTCACATCATACTTTGTACATGTCATGACGGCAGGTCAAAACCCATGGAAACCCATCTCAATTCATCATCCATAGATATGTTGGGTCTTTTCCTACAAGTATAATGGAAATTGTTGCGTGCATTAGTTCGATTAACTAATAAATGTTGAAGTAGGTATTTAATAGGGAGTGTGGAAATTTACTTTCTCCATGAACCAAGCAACAAAATTTTTACGTCCGTGGTTTCCATGACGGAGAAGAGTAAGTGCCTCCGCCTCAAGAGGAGGATTCACTCCCGTCCATTCCTCTTGAACGAAATCACTAAAAAAGATAAGCGGTGTTAGACCGGGACTAAGTGAACATGAAACATGATGATGTGGAAGACATAAAGGAATGGTGTAGTGGTATTACCTCATCCACACTTCCTCAACTTCCTTGATGTTGTGCAAGATATAGAACATGAGGTCCTCCCACTCTTGTCGTGGCATGTTATAAGATTTGAGGCCCCAGCCCTCCCACCTTGCGTGTTGAATAGATCGAGCCTGGGTTGATACTTGGGCTCTTCTATATTGTATCGAGGCACCTTGTTATGAAGATGGGGAGCGTGGTGCGGATAGTATGATGTCCCGAGGTCGACACCTCCTCTAGGATAACCGCCTCAGCTATGGAAGCTTCAATCTTAGCTTTGTTTCCACATTTCCGTCGGAGATGCTTGTTACGCCTCTCGGGGCGATCGCCACCGATTTTGCACAGGGCCCCCCAATAATACCTCATTCGCGAGGTGCAGAATGAGATGTGTCATCGGAGTAAAGAAGCCTGGCGGAAAGATCTTCTCTAGCTTGACTATCAACTCCGGTGCCTTCTTATGCAATTTTTCAATCACCTCTTTACTTACTTCTTTAGCACAGAGCGTGCGGAAGAAATGGCTAAGCTCGGCAAGCACTCGCCAGACATGCTCGGGGACATAGCCTCGAACCATCACCGGCATTATCCGCTCAATCCATACATGGTAGTCATGACTCTTCAGACCGGTCACTTTGCCCGTTGAAAGATTGACTCCCTTACTTATATTCGATGCATAACCATCGGTGAACTTCAAAATTTGTTTCAGCCAAATAAGTACTTTTTTTTTTCTGGCGGTTTAAGGACAAAGTCAAGATCGGCTTGAACCAGTTTTTTCGACCACTGTGGGAGGCTTCATGTTCAGCGTGGTCTATCACAAATTCTCTGTTGATCGGCTCTAGCTTTTACGTTATCCTTCGTCTTATCAGGAATGTTGAGGATCGTGTGGAAAGGGACTCTGCCACATTCTTTTCGTGTGCATCACATCAATATTGTAAGGAAGTTTGAGGTCCTTGAAATAGGGAAGCTGCGAGAAGGGGTAATGTGAGTCCAGTTGTGCGTCTCACCATATCCTCGAAGCCTTTGTCTTTTGCTTTGCCTTTGCCTTTGACTTTAGGCTTTGAGCTTTTAGCTGAGCAAGAACATCTGCCCCAAAATGTTGGAATCTCGGTTACTTCATGAACAACCCGACCTTTCGTGAAGTTCTTCTTGTCTTCCCCGTCTGGATGGTGCGGAGGGAGGAACTGTCGATGCAGGTCAAAGGCTACATACTTGCCACCCTTACTCAGCCAAATCATTCGCAGAGCCTGCATGCACACTGGGCATGGCATCTTACCACTTGTACACCATCCGAGAATAGAGCATAGCCGGAAAGTCATGCATGCAATAGTGCAACCAAACTTTCATCAAGAAATTTCTCTCGCAGATCCCGGTCGTATGTCAACCTCGGAAAGTACCAAGAATGGTGCAAAGCATCCACAAGTGGCTGCATAAACACACCCAATTGCTTCCCGGGTAGTCGGGCCCGGAATGATGAGCGACAAGAACATGGTCTTCCGTTGCATTAGGGCACCGGAGGAAGATTGAGCGGAATTACAAACACAGGCCAGCAGCTGTATGGATTGGACGACATACCATATGGATTCAACCCATCACCGATATGGCTATTCGACATTCCCAGCCTCGGCTGCTTCCTCGGGTATTCTTCATCGAATGACTTCCATGCTTCCTCCCGATGGATGTACGATTTTTTGGATTGTACCTTATACCTTCCTTGTGCCACTTCATCATTTTGGCAGACTCTTCGTGATGAAAAGGCGCTGCAGTCTTTTATAAAATCAAGATATCAAGAACCTTAACGGGGATGGTTAGCTGCTTTTTCTCACCATCCTCACCGACCACCTCAATGTACCGAGACGAACCACACTTCCTACAGTACTTGTCATCCACATACTCGTGCCTAAACAAAAGGCAATTCTTCGGGCAAACATCTATTTTCTCATAATCCATAGAGAGTGCCTTCATGATTTTCTTTGTATCGTACATGCTTTTCGGCAGTTCATGACCCTCGTGGAGGCTGTTAGCCCATACTCCGTGAATGCTTGAAGCATTTCGGCTCTGACCGATACTCAGCCTTGACTGCAATCGATTGCGAGATGGCATCCAGCTGAGATATTTTCGCACCCGCATAAAGAGGTTTCTTCGACGAGGCCAAGACCTCCAAGAAGGCCTTTGCGGTTGCCTCCGCTCCTCGGTTCATTCTCTGAAGGTGTCGCATTTGCCGTTTCTGCAACAATGACATCATCTAGCATGTCCCTGACCCCGTCGTCCTCATATCCATCGATGCGTTGTCGCATCACCTCCTCTCTACCACGGTCCTGATCGGCTATGTTTATCGACGGCATGTCAAAGTTTGGCATATATCCGTGCGTGCGAAGGTGCTCACTCATGTCCGTCTGATTTCTACGGTGACGTCTGGCACATCTCGCACAGGGCATGGTGGGATAATTCTCATTGACGACGGAATATCTCCTTCAAATACACATCGGTTTTCGCGATCCACTCGATGTTACTCGATTCCGACGGATAAAACCACTGTACATCCACCGATTATCTGCCATCCTCGCTTTTTGCAACCCACACAACATAATTAAGGATTCACTCAAATTAATCACATCAAATTTTCAGTTTCTACGCGTTTAATCCACCTACATCTCTAATAGCTAAAGATGGGTCCTAATCCCACTCGAGGATGTGTAGATTGAGTATGTTCTCCATTCTACCCCGTTCCGAGACAAAATTTCGGCAGCACCTCCCCGATGTTCTCCGGATACACGTCTCGGCAAATAGCCGAGAGAATGTGCTCCGGAGAACAATGGGAGGCGCCACAAATCTGTCTCGAACGGGTAGAACATGGAGAACATACCCAATCTACACATCCTCGGGCTGTCCATGGAAAACGCTGGACAATCCGAAAGAGCTGCGGTGATAAATATGCAATTGAATGCATATTTATCGATGCAACCCTTTCGGACGGGAGACGCCTAGGTTACGCCAGTTGACTTGAGAATGAAATCTAGTGATATGAAAAAATGGAGGAGATGGACTTGTAGCTCACCCTCGGCTGTAGAGGAAGTAGTCGAACAGCAGAGGGATGCTCAAGGGACCAAAGACGTCGGATAACGGTCACTCCAATGAAATGCGAAACCACAAAGCCTACAAATTCCATCGCGACAAAAAATTAGAACATCACAACTCATAGAGCATATTTAAAACATTTAAACATGCATTCATTTATTTTTGCATCATGTAGGCAAAAAAACTAACAACATTAACAATATATTCATCATCGTCATCACATATTCATCATCATCATTATCACCTATTCATCTAACCAAATTTTTTTACTACCTATATTCATCATCGTCATCACATATTAAATCATCGTCATCACATATTCATCATTGCCATCACATATTCATCATTGTCATCACATATTCATCATCGCCATCACATATTCATCATCGTGACCAATTTTTTTTCAAGGTATGCAACATATAGCATCGTCATCACATATTCACATCACTATCTATCTAACTATCTACCTATCTAACTATCTATCTAACTATGTATCTAACTATCTAAATACCTATCTAAATACCTACCTAAATACCTATCTAACTATCTATATCTAACTAGCTACAAAATTACTAAAAACACTAAAACTTCAAAAAATCACCTTGAGAGGGCCGGCGGAGTTGGGGCGGGGGAGGGAGGGGTAGGGGCGGCCGGTGCACGGTTGGGGCGGGGCGGCCGGCGTGAGGTCGGGTGGGAGGGCGGGTCGGGGCGGCGGGGTCGGGAGGGCGTGGGTGGTCGGGCGGGCGACCGCGACGGTTAGTGGGCCGGCCGACGTGAGGTCGGGGGGAGGCGCGGGGTCGGGCGGCCGAGTCGGGCGGGCGGCGAGGGTCGGTGGCGGCGGCGGCGGTGGCCTCGAAGGCGCGACCTGGGGGGCGGCGCGGCGGCGGCGGCCTCTGGGCGGCGCGGCGGTGGCGGGCGGCTCGGGCGGGCGGGGCGCGTTTGTGGCGGCGGCGGAGGTGGTGGCGGCGCGCGGTGTGGGTCGGGCGATGGCGAATGGGTGGTGGGGCGAACCGCTAGGAGATAAGGTCGGCCCTATGCCGACGGACCGCCGTCGGCATAGGCTCAACCCTTTGCCACGCCATCGATCCGTGGTCGGCCCTATGCCGACGCGCCCGGCCGTCGGCATAGGCTCGCCCTTTGCCACGTCACCGATCCGTGGTCGGCCCTATGCCGACGGCCTGGCCGTCGGCATAGGCTAACCCTTTGCCACGCCATCGATCCGTGGACATGTGCAGTTGATATACGACGGCTAAGCCGCCGGCATAGATACTTTGCATTTTTTATTTTTTATTACTCCATATGTGTGACTCTCAAAGACACTGTAAAAATAGTCCCACCTCGACCAAAGATAAGCATAGGAGGGCCCACCGTAACACTGGCGGCATTGCTACCCCCTCCGGTGCCCGTCCCATCTAACCCTAACACGCACGACCGCGGATCTAGCTCTTTGACTTACGCGGACTGGGTCTGGCCGGTGGACCTTTTCACATGGTTGTCATAGCCCAGACCATAGATGCACCCCCCAACACCATTCCGGCCCAACCCACCCTCGGCCCGACGTGGCCGTTTCCCCCCTCCGGGACATGGCGGCAGCCACGCCCGTGAGGTCTACACGGCAGGACGGGGGCCCTGGGGGGTAGCAATGCCATCGAGCGCCGACCGCCCCTCATACATGCAGGGTGGTGTGGTGGCATGTCCGAAGAGGCGGCACGCGTCTCCGGGGTGTGGCCCCCCTCACGGACGGCGATGACACACGGTAGTAGACGTTCTGCGGAAACGATGCGGCGTGAATATTATTAAATACTCGGAGCGCGATAAAATCATGAGTTTTTTACATGACGTGGGCACATGTGCTATAGGACCGATGGTAAATTTTCATAATTTTTCGTGATGGAGAAGTATCGAACACTTCCTCTACGCGGATTGCTCTTGGCGTCACTGTTGTGGCGGCGGCCTCCGGGGGCTAGCATACCGTCAAATCTTGCGTAGGCGGCCTCTCACAAGTCTGGAAGTGTTGTGGCGGTTGCAAATGCCCGGCACGCGTCTCCGGGGTCCCCCTCCCCCCACGGACGGCGCCGCCGCCGGCACCTGGAGGGGGGAAACGGACGCGTTGGGTCTACACGGAGTGGATGTAGCTGTGGGTTTGGCCCGGATGTTGCTCTAAAGTGTTCATATGGGCTGACCTAACATGACCGGGTGGATAGGCCCTTGGTCAAATCCCGTCGTGGGAAGTCAAAGGGTAGATCCGGTGGTCAACCGCTCGTGGTTAGGCGGGGACAGGGGCCCTGGGGTAACAATGCCACCGGGCGCCGCTGACCGCCCTCATACATGCAGGGTGGTGTGGTGGCATGTCCGAAGAGGCGCACGCGTCTCCGGTGTGCCCCTCACACGGAGACGGCGCCGCCGGCACCGGAGGGAGAAACAGACGCGTCGGGTCTACGGAGGGGATCTTGCTGTGGGTGTGGCCCGGATGTTGCTCTAAAGTGTTCAGTATGGGCTGACCTAACATGACCGGTGGATAGGCCCTTTGGTCAAATCCGTCCGTGGGAAGTCAAAGGGTAGATCCGGTGGTCAACCGCTCTGTGGTTAGCGGGGACGGGGCCCCTGGGGTAGCAATGCCACCGGACCGTCGCATCGGGCCCTCATACATGCGGGGTGGTGTGGTGGCATGTCCGAAGAGGCGCACGCGTCTCGGTGTGGCCCCCTCACGGACGGCGATGACACACGGTAGTAGACGTTCTGCGGAAACGATGCGGCGTGAATATTATTAAATACTCGGAGCGCGATAAAATCATGAGTTTTTTACATGACGTGGGCACATGTGCTATAGGACCGATGGTAATTTTTCATAATTTTTCGTGATGGAGAAGTATCCAACACTTCCCTCACGCGGATTGCTCTTCGCGCTCACGTTGTGGCGGTGGCCTCCGGCTAGCATACCGTCAAATCTTGCGTAGGCGGCCTCTCACAAGTCTGGAAGTGTTGTGGCGGTTGCAAATGCCCGGCACGCGTCTCCGGGGTGTCCCCCCTCCCCCTCACGGACGGCGCCGCCGCCGGCACCTGGAGGGGGGAAACGGACGCGTCGGGTCTACACGGAGTGGATGTAGCTGTGGGTTTGGCCCGGATGTTGCTCCCGGGTGTCCCTATGGGCCGAACTGACACAACCGGGTGGAGAGGTCCACTGGTCAAAGCCCGTCCGTGGGAAGTCAAAGGGGTAGATCTCGTGGTCAACCGCCTGTGGTTAGGCGGGGACGGGCCCCGGGGTAGCAATGCCACCGGGCGTCGACCGCCCCTCATACATGCAGGGTGGTGTGGTGGCATGTCCGAAGAGGCGCACGCGTCTCGGGTGTGCCTCACACGGACGCGGCGCCGCCGCACCGGAGGGGGAAACAGACGCGTCGGGCCTAAACGGAGGGGATCTTGCTGTGGGTGTGGCCCGATGTTGCTCTAAAGTGTTCGTATGGGCTGACCTAACATGACCGGTGGATAGGCCCATTGGTCAAATCCCGTCCGTGGGAAGTCAAAGGGTAGATCCGGTGGTCAACCGCTCCGTGGTTAGCGGCGGACGGGGCCCTGGGGGTAGCAATGCCACCGACCGTCGCATCGGGCCCTCATACATGCGGGTGGTGTGGTGGCATGTCCGAAGAGGCGGCGCGCGTCTCTCGGTGTGGCCCCCCTCACGGACGGCGATGACACACGGTAGTAGACGTTCTGCGGAAACGATGCGGCGTGAATATTATTAAATACTCGGAGCGCGATAAAATCATGAGTTTTTTACATGACGTGGGCACATGTGCTATAGGACCGATGGTAATTTTTCATAATTTTTCGTGATGGAGAAGTATCTGAACACTTCCTCTCACGCGGATTGCTCTTGGCGCTTCACGTTGTGGCGGCGGCCTCCGGGGGCTAGCATACCGTCAAATCTTGCGTAGGCGGCCTCTCACAAGTCTGGAAGTGTTGTGGCGGTTGCAAATGCCCGGCACGCGTCTCCGGGTGTCCCCCCCCCCCTCACGGACGCTCGCCAGCGGCACCGGAGGGGGAAACGGACGCGTCGGGTCTACACGGAGTGGATGTAGCTGTGGGTTTGGCCCGGATGTTGCTCCCGGGTGTCCCTATGGGCCGAACTGACACAACCGGGTGGAGAGGTCCACTGGTCAAAGCCCGTCCGTGGGAAGTCAAAGGGTAGATCTCGTGGTCAACCGCTCCAGGGTTAGGCGGGGACGGGGCCCAGGGGGTAACAATGCCACCGAGCGTCGCACCGCCCCTCATACATGCAGGGTGGTGTGGTGGCATGTCCGAAGAGGCGCACGCGTCTCGGTGTGCCCCTCACACGGACGGGCGCCGCCGCCGGCACTGGAGGGGGAAACAGACGCGTCGGGTCTAAACGGAGGGATCTTGCTGTGGGTGTGGCCGGATGTTGCTCTAAAGTGTTCGTATGGGCTGACCTAACATGACCGGTGGATAGGCCCTTGGTCAAATCCCGTCCGTGGGAAGTCAAAGGGTAGATCCGTGGTCAACCGCTCGAGGTTAGGCGGGGACGGGGCCTGAGGGGTAGCAATGCCACCGGACCGTCGCATCGGGCCCTAATACATGCGGGGTGGTGTGGTGGCATGTCCGAAGAGGCGCACGCGTCTCTCGGTGTGGCCCCCCTCACGGACGGCGATGACACACGGTAGTAGACGCTGCGGAAACGATGCGGCGTGAATATTATTAAATACTCGGGCGCGATAAAATCATGAGTTTTTACATGACGTGGGCACATGTGCTATAGGACCGATGGTAATTTTTCATAATTTTTCGTGATGGAGAAGTATCGAACACTTCCCTCACGCGGATTGCTCTTGGCGTCTCCGTTGTGCGGCTGGCCTCCGGGCCAGCATACCGTCAAATCTTGCGTGGCGGCCTCTCACAAGTCTGGAAGTATTGTGGCGGTTGCAAATGCCCCCGACGCGTCTCCGGTGTCCCCTCCCCCCCCTCACGGACGGCGCGCCGCCGCACTGGAGGGGGGAAACGGACGCGTGGGGTCTACACGGAGTGGATGTAGCTGTGGGTTTGGCCCGGATGTTGCTCTAAAGTGTTCGTATGGGCTGACCTAACATGACCGGTGGATAGGCCCTTGGTCAAATCCCGTCCGTGGGAAGTCAAAGGGTAGATCCGGTGGTCAACCGCCCAGGTTAAGCGGGGACGGGGCCCCGGGGTAGCAATGCCACCGAGCGTCGCCGACCCCCTCATACATGCAGGGTGGTGTGGTGGCATGTCCGAAGAGGCGGCACGCGTCTCCGGGGTGTGCCCCCTCACACGGACGGCCGCCGCCGCGGCGGAGGGGGAGAAACAGACGCGTCGGGTCTAAACGGAGGGATCTTGCTGTGGGTGTGGCCCGGATGTTGCTCTAAAGTGTTCGTATGGGCTGACCTAACATGACCGGTGGATAGGCCTTTGGTCAAATCCCGTCCGTGGGAAGTCAAAGGGTAGATCCGTGGTCAACCGCTCGAGGTTAGCGGGGACGGGCCCTGGGGTAGTAATGCCACCGGACCGTCGCATCGGGCCCTCATACATGCGGGGTGGTGTGGTGGCATGTCCGAAGAGGCGGCACGCGTCTCCGGGGTGTGGCCCCCTCACGGACGGCGATGACACACGGTAGTAGACGTTCTGCGGAAACGATGCGGCGTGAATATTATTAAATACTCGGAGCGCGATAAAATCATGAGTTTTTTACATGACGTGGGCACATGTGCTATAGGACCGATGGTAATTTTTCATAATTTTTCGTGATGGAGAAGTATCTGAACACTTCCCCACGCGGATTGCTCTTCACGTCTCACGACCGTGGCGCGGCCTCGCGGGCCACTATACCGTCAAATCTTGCGTAGGCGGCCTCTCACAAGTCTGGAAGTGTTGTGGCGGTTGCAAATGCCCGGCACGCGTCTCCGGGGTGTCCCCCCCCCCCTCACGGACGGCGCCACGCACTGGAGGGGGAAACGGACGATGGGGTCTACACGGAGTGGATGTAGCTGTGGGTTTGGCCCGGATGTTGCTCTAAAGTGTTCGTATGGGCTGACCTAACATGACCGGTGGATAGGCCCTTGGTCAAATCCCGTCCGTGGGAAGTCAAAGGGGTAGATCCGGTGGTCAACCGCTCCAGGGTTAGGCGGGACGGGGGCCCTGAGGGGTAGCAATGCCACCGGAGCGTCGCACCGGCCCCTCATACATGGAGGGTGGTGTGGTGGCATGTCCGAAGAGGCGGCACGCGTCTCCGGGGTGTGCCCCCTCACACGGACGGCGCGCGCGCCCGGCACTGGAGGGGGAAACGGACGTCGGGTCTAAACGGAGGGATCTTGCTGTGGGTGTGGCCGGATGTTGCTCTAAAGTGTTCGTATGGGCTGACCTAACATGACCGGGTGGATAGGCCCTTGGTCAAATCCCGTCCGTGGGAAGTCAAAGTGTAGATCCGGTGGTCAACCGCTCGGGGTTAAGCGGGGCGGGGGCCTGGGGGTAACAATGCCACCGGACCGTCGCATCGGGCCCTCATACATGCGGGGTGGTGTGGTGGCATGTCAGAAGAAGCGCGCAGCGTCTCCGGTGTGGCCCCCCTCACGGACGGCGATGACACACGGTAGTAGGCGTTCTGCGGAAACAATGCGGCGTGAATATAATTAAATACTCGGGAATGGCGATAAAATCATGAGTTTTTACATGGCGTGGGCACATGTGCTATAGGACCGATGGTAATTTTTCATAATTTTTCGTGATGGAGAAGTGTCGAACACTTCCCTCTCTGCGGATTGCTCTTGGCGTCTCTGTTGTGGTGGCGTGACCTCAAGAACTAACATACCGTCAAATCTTGCGTGGCGGCCTCTCACAAGTCTGGAAGTGTTGTGGTGGTTGCAAATGCCGACACGCGTCTCGGGTGTCCCCCCCCCCCTCACAGACGGCGCCCGCCGCCGCACTGGAGAAGCAGACGTCGGGTCTACGGAGTGGATGTAGCTGTGGGTTTGGCCGGATGTTGCTCTAAAGTGTTCGTATGGGCTGACCTAACATGACCGGGTGGATAGGCCTTTGGTCAAATCCGTCCGTGGGAAGTCAAAGGGTAGATCCGGTGGTCAACCGCTCTGGGGTTAGGCGGGGACGGGGCCCTGGGGTAGCAATGCCACCGACCGTCGATCGGGCCCTCATACATGCGGGTGGTGTGGTGGCATGTCCGAAGAGGCGGCACGCGCCTCCGGGTGTGCCCCTCACGGACGGGCGGCGACACACGGTAGTAGACGCTCATGGAAACAATGCGCGGAATATAATTAAATACCGGAGCGCGATAAAATCATGAGTTTTTACATGACGGGCACATGTGCTATAGGACCGATGGTAATTTTTCATAATTTTCGTGATGGAGAAGTATCTCAACACTTCCCCACGCGGATTGCTCTTCGCGCTGCTTCACGACCGTACGCGGCTCCGGGCCAGTATACCACAAATCTTGCGAGGCGGCCTCTCACAAGTCCGGAAGTGTTGTGGTGGTTGCAAATGCCCGCACGCTGCCTCCGGTGTCCCTCCCCCTCACGGACGGCGCCACCACCGACCTGGAGGGGGGAAACGGACGCGCCGGGTCTACACGGAGTGGATGTAGCTGTGGGTTTGGCCCGGATGTTGCTCTAAAGTGTTCAGATGGGCTGACCTAACATGACCGGTGGATAGGCCCACCGTCAAATCCCGTCCGTGGAAGTCAAAGGGTAGATCCGTGGTCAACCGCCCAGGTTAGGCAGACGGGGCCCGGGGTAGTAATGCCACCGAGCGCCGCACCGCCCCTCATACATGCAGGGTGGTGTGGTGGAATGTCCGAAGAGGCGCACGCGTCTCGGGGTGTGCCCTCACACGGACGGCGCCGCCGCACGCACCGGAGGGGGAAACAGACGCGTCGGGTCTACGGAGGGATCTTGCTGTGGGTGTGGCCCGGATGTTGCTCTAAAGTGTTCGTATGGGCTGACCTAACATGACCGGTGGATAGGCCCTTGGTCAAATCCGTCCGTGGGAAGTCAAAGGGTAGATCCGGTGGTCAACCGCCCAGGTTAGCGGGGACGGGGGCCTGGGGGTAGCAATGCCACCGACCGTCGCATCGGGCCCTCATACATGCGGGGTGGTGTGGTGGCATGTCCGAAGAGGCGGCACGCGTCTCCGGGGTGTGGCCCCCTCACGGACGGCGATGACACACGGTAGTAGACGTTCTGCGGAAACAATGCGGCGTGAATATTATTAAATACCGGGCGCGATAAAATCATGAGTTTTTACATGACGTGGGCACATGTGCTATAGGACCGATGGTAATTTTTCATAATTTTCGTGATGGAGAAGTATCTCGAACACTTCCCTCTCTGGATTGCTCTTGGCGTCACGATCGTGTGGCGCGGCCTCCGGGCCAACATACCGTCAAATCTTGCGTGGCGGCCTCTCACAAGTCTGGAAGTGTTGTGGCGGTTGCAAATGCCCGGCACGCGTCTCCGGTGTCCCCCTCCCCCCTCACACGGACGGCGCCGCCGCCGGCACCTGGAGGGGGGAAACAGACGCGTCGGGTCTACACGGAGTGGATGTAGCTGTGGGTTTGGCCCGGATGTTGCTCTAAAGTGTTCGTATGGGCTGACCTAACATGACCGGGTGGATAGGCCCACTGGTCAAATCCCGTCCGTGGGAAGTCAAAGGGGTAGATCCGGTGGTCAACCGCTCCAGGGTTAGGCGGGACGGGGGCCCTGGGGGGTAGCAATGCCACCGGACCGTCGCATCGGGCCCTCATACATGCGGGGTGGTGTGGTGGCATGTCCGAAGAGGCGCACGCGTCTCCGGGGTGTGGCCCCCCTCACGGACGGCGATGACACACGGTAGTAGACGTTCTGCGGAAACGATGCGGCGTGAATATTATTAAATACTCGGAGCGCGATAAAATCATGAGTTTTTTACATGACGTGGGCACATGTGCTATAGGACCGATGGTAATTTTTCATAATTTTTCGTGATGGAGAAGTATCTGAACACTTCCCTCTACGCGGATTGCTCTTCGCGCGTCACGTTGTGGCGGCTGACCTCGGGGCTAGCATACCGTCAAATCTTGCGTAGGCGGCCTCTCACAAGTCTGGAAGTGTTGTGGTGGTTGCAAATGCCCGGCACGCGTCTCCGGGGTGTCCGCCCTCCCCCCTCACGGACGGCGCCGCCGCCGGCACCTGGAGGGGGGAAACGGACGCGTCGGGTCTACACGGAGTGGATGTAGCTGTGGGTTTGGCCCGGATGTTGCTCTAAAGTGTTCGTATGGGCTGACCTAACATGACCGGGTGGATAGGCCCTTGGTCAAATCCCGTCCGTGGGAAGTCAAAGGGTAGATCCGTGGTCAACCGCTCGAGGTTAAGGCAGACGGGGCCCTGGGGTAGTAATGCCACCGGAGCGCCGCACCGACCCCTCATACATGCAGGGTGGTGTGGTGGCATGTCCGAAGAGGCGGCACGCGTCTCCGGGGTGTGCCTCACACTGCAGCGCCGCGCGCACCGGCTTTGGAGAAACAGACGCGTCGGGTCTACGGAGGGATCTTGCTGTGGGTGTGGCCCGGATGTTGCTCTAAAGTGTTCGTATGGGCTGACCTAACATGACCGGTGGATAGGCCCTTTGGTCAAATCCCGTCCGTGGGAAGTCAAAGGGGTAGATCCGGTGGTCAACCGCTCCAGGGTTAGGCGGGACAGGGGCCCTGGGGGGTAGCAATGCCACCGGACCGTCGCATCGGGCCCTCATACATGCGGGGTGGTGTGGTTGCATGTCCGAAGAAGCGCACGCGTCTCGGTGTGGCCCCCCTCACGGACGGCGATGACACACGGTAGTAGACGTTCTGCGGAAACAATGCGGCGTGAATATTATTAAATACTCGGAGCGCGATAAAATCATGAGTTTTTACATGGCGTGGGCACATGTGCTATAGGACCGATGGTAATTTTTCATAATTTTTCGTGATGGAGAAGTATCGAACACTTCCCTCACGCGGATTGCTCTTCCCGCGTCTCACGATCGTGGGCGGCCTCCGGGCTAACATACCGTCAAATCTTGCGTGGCGGCCTCTCACAAGTCTGGAAGTGTTGTGGCGGTTGCAAATGCCCGACGCGTCTCCGGTGTCCCCTCCCCCCCTCACGGACGGCGCCGCCGCCGCACTGGAGGGGGAAGCAGAGACGTCGGGTCTACACGGAGTGGATGTAGCTGTGGGTTTGGCCCGGATGTTGCTCTAAAGTGTTCGTATGGGCTGACCTAACATGACCGGGTGGATAGGCCCACTGGTCAAATCCCGTCCGTGGGAAGTCAAAGGGGTAGATCCGGTGGTCAACCGCTCCAGGGTTAGGCGGGGACGGGGCCCTGGGGGTAGCAATGCCACCGGACCGTCGCATCGGGCCCTCATACATGCGGGGTGGTGTGGTGGCATGTCCGAAGAGGCGGCACGCGTCTCCGGGGTGTGGCCCCCCCTCACGGACGGCGATGACACACGGTAGTAGACGTTCTGCGGAAACGATGCGGCGTGAATATTATTAAATACTCGGAGCGCGATAAAATCATGAGTTTTTTACATGACGTGGGCACATGTGCTATAGGACCGATGGTAATTTTTCATAATTTTTCGTGATGGAGAAGTATCTGAACACTTCCCTCTACGCGGATTGCTCTTGGCGTCTCACGACCGTGGCGGCGGCCTCCGGGGGCTAGCATACCGTCAAATCTTGCGTAGGCGGCCTCTCACAAGTCTGGAAGTGTTGTGGCGGTTGCAAATGCCCGGCACGCGTCTCCGGTGTCCCCTCCCCCCCTCACGGACGGCGCGCCGCCGCACTGGAGAAGCAGACGCTGTCGGGTCTACACGGAGTGGATGTAGCTGTGGGTTTGGCCCGGATGTTGCTCTAAAGTGTTCGTATGGGCTGACCTAACATGACCGGGTGGATAGGCCCTTTGGTCAAATCCGTCCGTGGGAAGTCAAAGGGGTAGATCCGGTGGTCAACCGCTCCAGGGTTAGGCGGGACGAGGGCCCCTGGGGTAGCAATGCCACCGGAGCGTCCCACCGGCCCCTCATACATGCAGGGTGGTGTGGTGGCATGTCCGAAGAGGCGGCACGCGTCTCCGGGGTGTCGGCGGCGGCGCCATCCGTGAGGGGGGCCACACCCCGGAGCCCCAAGACAGGCGTACGCATGCATGAACACTTTCACATATGCATCGGGACCCGTGCGATGTTTTAGTGACATAGCTACTCCCCGAATCGCCCCACCAACCAGAATTCCTTCCGTGTCGACCGTTTCCCCCCTCCGTGACACGGCGATAGCGATGTTCGTAACGGGGGGCAATCGATATACCATCGGGTATGTTTTTTTAGATAAGGCATAATTATCATATACAAAAACAAAAATTAAAATAAAGTAGTCTTGGTCGCAGACAGAGCTTTTATCCTTGGATCCGAGAGAGAGAGAGAGAGAGAGAGAGAGAGAGAGAGAGAGAGAGAGAGAGAGAGAGAGAGAGAGAGAGAGAGAGAGAGAGAGAGAGAGAGAGAGAGAGAGTGGCAGTGACGATATGACGGTCACAGGAAACAACCGGGAAGCTGCCTATCTGCTGCGTTGCACCCAGCCAAGCGCGTATGCCATCTTTGGCAAAGCGTCATTTCTTTGCTACTACCTCATTTTATCCTTGATAAAAAAATTTAATGCGATGTGGGTGAAATTGTATACACAGGGCAGTGAAAACCCAGCTAGCTCATTTTAGCCGCTCAGTTGTGTTTTAAACTAGCTAGTGTGGCTTTATCCAAGTGAGATGCTCACTATATATTTATCCATTTTGAACACTTGGAAGAACAATCCGTCAAAAATCCAACTTGAGAGGTCTCAACACTTGAAACATCCAAGCTCGAGATAAAAATATTCCTAACATGCTCTCAACTCACAGAACGGCCATTGCCATGGCTGATAAAATTTGTGTAGCAACAACTACGGTTTGTAAGAATGTACGACATAACTAGGTCATCAACATAAGTTTAATCGGTATATTAAAGCAGCTAGCTCGCGACAAAATTTATATGGGAATCCATATGCACATCAAATTCCAGGAATATGCTTTAGAATTGATTAGCAAAGATTTTGGCATAGGAAATAAATTGAAGATTGGCATTAAAGGGAAATAGGGCCTTAGAGCATATGTAGGAGATCCCTCAAAAGTCATATTTGAGGAGGATTTTTTTGTTCTATGGAATTAAGCATGAGCTAGCAGAACCCACAAAAAGTTAACACCCTCAGATACGATTCTTTTCCCCACAAAACATCACTCCATCTCCACAAATTTAGTCAACTCGCAACTGTTCTCAGTAAAAATAGGAAAATTCTTGCCTCTCATCCGCCCATCGTAACCCGAGGTGCCGGCCGTCCGCCACCTTAGTGACAGTCAAAACGGACCCCCCCCCCTAGACCGCCCTAGTAACAGTCAAAATGAACCCCCACCCCTCACCGCCCCGCACTCTAGAAAGCCTCATCTGCGACGAGGAATTTCATGAAAACAGGTAGTAGCCGCTTCATCTAGTTCCATGGTCAGCAGCACCACGCTCTTCCTGGCGACCTTTCCCTATTGTGGCCCGCGCCGCCACATAGCTCAGCCAGATCGCTATATGGGATGACGATGGTGAGCCGGCCGCGCCAACAGAGGAGGTATCTGGGTAGTCGCCATCGCGTTGTGCGACTGTCATCATGAAGGTGTGCGTCATGTTGCCCGATCACTACATTAACATGGCGACCGCCTCCTCATGCGCCTTGTCGAGCACGGGAACGACTGCGTCGATGATCTGCTCTCGGTACCTGGTAGTGCCCACGAAGCCAACTCTAGGACAGTCGAGGAAGACTAGTTAATGGCGAGTAGGCAGCTGCAGCGCGAGCGACTCGGTGATGATGCCCTCAGCGGGATGCTTCGGGGATGTAGTAAAGTACTTGAAGATGCTATTATTGATAATAGTGATGATGAAAGTTCTCCCCCTGATTATGAATTACCTGTTGTTCCTGAGGGTTATGCTATGAATGAGGAAGCTGTTAAAGTTATTTTTGCTTGCAAAGATAGATATGATCTTAAGAAATTATTAGCTAAATGGAAGCAGCAATCCCTTAATGCTAGAAAGAAACTTGACCCCACTTTTGCTACTTCACCTATCTGTGTTGCTGATAAGGATTATGAATTCTCTGCTGATCCTGAAATAATTACTTTGGTTGAATCTGATCCTTTTTATGGCTATGAATCTGAAACTGTTGTGGCACATCTTACCAAGTTAAATGATATAGCCACCCTGTTTACTAATGATGAGAAGTCTCACTATTATTATATCCTTAAGATATTTTCGTTCTCATTAAAGGGTGATGCTAAAACTTGGTTTAATTCTCTTGATCCTGGTTGTGTGCGTAGTCCCCAGGATATGATTTATTACTTCTCTGCTAAATATTTCCCTGCTCATAAGAAACAAACTGCCTTGCGGGAAATATATAATTTTGTGCAAATCGAAGAACAGAGTCTCCCACAAGCTTGGGGGAGGCTTCTACGATTACTTAATGCTTTGCCTGATCATCCCCTTAAGAAAAATGAAATACTTGATATATTTTACAATGGACTAACTGATGCTTCCAAGCACCACTTGGATAGTTGTGATGGTTGTGTTTTCAGGGAAAGAACAGTCAACCAAGCTGAATTATTATTGAACAATATGTTGACAAATGAAAATAATTGGACTCTTCCTGAGCCAATTCCTGAAGCAATTCCTGGACCAATTAAGCCAACTCCTGAGCCTATTCCTAAACCTACTCCGAAGAAGAGAGGTGTTCTATTTCTCAGTCCTGAAGATATGCAAGAGGCAAAGAAATCAATAAAAGAAAAAGGTATTAAAGCTGAAGACGTTAAGAATTTACCTCATGTTGAAGAGATACATGGTCTTAATATACCACCTGAAGAAACACATTGTCTTGATAACCTGACACGGGTAGTAAAGGTAAATTCTCTCTATAGATATGATAAAGTTGAAATTCCGTCTACTAGACTTGCTAGCCAGTGCTTAGATGAATTTGATGATTTTATGGATAAACAAGAAAATTTCAATGATTATGTTAGTAGACAGTTGAAAAATAGTGCTTATATGATAGGACGCTTGAGTCACTATATGTCTAGAGTTAAGGGTGAACTTAAACTCACTAGTAAACATGCTTCTATGGTTACCCCTCAAGCTGAACAAGTACTTAACACTACTAGGAAAAATGCTTATAGGTAGACATTTAGCAGTAGCGTTGGTTAGATACCCCTCGCTACTGCTATTTAGCAATAGTGCCGGTCAGCACCAGCGCTACAAGCGCACGTTAGCAGTAGCGCTGGATTTCACGGCCATCGCTACTGCTAATGGGCCACGCTCTCGGCCCCCTGTTGCAGCTTTGGCTATAGCGCTGGGCCTCCTCCCCCGCGTTGCCGCTAAGCCCACCTCTGCTTCCTCCCGCGCACCACCCCTCTCCCCTCACTCACACTCACACGCTCACACCAGATCGAATCCCTCATTCGTCCCCCGATCCAGCCGCCGCCCCCGCGTCCTACTCCGGCCGCCCTCCCCTGCGCCGACCCTCCTTCCCTGCCGGCCGCCCCAAGACCGCCATCCCTACCCCCCCCCCCCAAGACCATGGCCATCCTCCCCGTCGGTCCCCCCCAGCTGGCCCTCCTCCACCGAGAGGTACTCCTCCTCCTTCCTCCTCCTCCCTCCTCCCTAGTTTTAGTTATGAGAGAGTAGTTAATTATTTTGAATCCTAGTTGAAAAAATGTAGGTTCTTAGAATAATGTAGGTGTTTTAGTTGTATTTTAGGTGTTTTAGTTAAATTTGTAGGTGTTTTAGTTAAAAATGTAGGTTCTTAGAATAATGTAGGTGTTCTTAGAATAATGTTGAATTTTTTAAGTGTATTTAAAAGAGTTTTAGGTGTTTTAGTTGTTTTAGGTGTAGTTAACAGAATTTTAGGTGGTTTACTTGTTTTATGTGTGGTTAACAGAATTTTAGGTGTTTTAGTTATTTTAGGTGTAGTTAACAGAATTCTAGGTATTTTTTAGTTAAAGCAATTGTTGTTATTTTTTTAGTTAAAGCAATTTTTCCTGTTATATGCAAATTTGCAGTGGACATGTCATATTTTGAACATGTCACATTTTGGACATGTCATATTTTTCCGAGTGGCCTATGTTTTGCCAGAAATGTCGATTCATTTACGTTCTGGCAAATTTCAGGCGCTCGATTGGTCCTGTTTTTAGCAAAGGTCATGCCAAATTTTGCTAAGTGTTTATCAATTTTGTTTTCATAATTAATCATTTAGTTCTCGACGTCGACGATACCTATCCCGCATCCTCATCGTCGACTCGGCGGAGGACTCCTGGTTGATCCGAAGGGCCATGTCCGGGACTGGGCTCTGCCGGGCTGGTACTAGGTTGTGCTACCTTCTGGTGAGCGCAGCTTAGTGAGGAGCCAGCCCATCGTCGACCCGGAGCTTCTTTGGTGGCGGTCATGTGGGCCTGCATCGGTGGAGAGGCTTGAGTCCCCCGCGCAGGTGGTACAACACTGTGTCACGGAGGAGAATGCGCACGTCCAGCGCTACTTGGTTGCGTTGGCGAACGGCCGGTTCTCCAATACCTGGCAGATTCTTTCGGGATCTCACCGGAGCTATGATCCGGTGATGGTTCCTTCTCTTTGGGTGTCCATCGCGGCCCACTGAACCTAGAGGAGCTATTATTCGAGATGTATTAGTGATATTATATGATGATCTTTGCTACAAACTACTATATATGTATTCGATGATGGATTATTAATTACCTATTAGTTATTTGCTTATTGAATGCAAAAGATGAGCGCTGTTTGTGCTACAAAGTACTATATATGTATTCATGATGGATTATATGATGATCTTTGCTACAAACTACTACATATGTATTCGATGATGGATTATTAATTACCTATTAGGAAATGTCTGACGACGAAAGGGAATCCGCTATAATGCGATTCTGCGAAGATGGCGTGATGCATGCGATGTGCCTCACAGTAGAAGGTCGGCGCTTCAGCATCAAGCTCCAAGAGACCTTCGATGTTGATACGGTACACAACGATGACAAGTGTTTTTTGTTATTTTTGCACGACTTCTCTGCTTCTTCAACGTGTAATTTCCGTCTTTTACAATTCGACTAGCTTATCCCATGCCATGCAAGAGGCTATGTCTTGGAGAAGATGGGTTTTGAAGATCATGAAAGCATGGAGACAAAGATAATTCAACTAAGGACCCATCATGGTTATGATTTTGCTGTAAAACTATACAATTCTGTGAACTCATCCCATTTTGGTTGCCCGAATTGGGAAGCCCTTTCCAAGGCGTATGATTTTCATGAGGGTATGCTTCTCACCTTTGATCTTGGTGATCCTGACATCGACAAAAATGATATGACCATTTGGGTCCTTGTTGACACGCTTCCAGTTCTACCGCTCTGTGAGTTTCTTAAACATATTTACTAAGTAATTTATATTGTTTATTTCAAAATGTTTGACAGCTTATTTTCATTCTTCAAAAAATGTACGGAAGATGGTAGACAGAACCTACTACTACAATGTTGAAGCAAAATTAGCTTATAAGGAGAAAGCTGGTCTTATCGCATTTTTTACTGATCTTGATAATTACAATAGCTATTATCGAAATCCTCAAAATTATGGTCAATATGTGCCACTAGTGCACGCGGTGTGCTACGGTAACATCAATGGAGATAGCATGGTAAGATTTTCTACTATTACGACATCCGTGCATCTTTTGCATAATTTTTTCTAGAACTAAACTACATTGCTAACTACAAAGTTATTACTATGTTTTTGAACAGAAAATCTCGATGGATTGTGTGCCTCATCTGATGTTGCCAAGAGGTCGTGTTGATGTTATGAGCTTACAGCCACTACGGCCAGGTCAGCCGCAGTATCCACATCACTCCTGTCCATACCGGATTTCTAAAAGCGAGGAAGCCATGATAGTAAATGATTGGAAAAAAAATGTTTCAACCATCGTAGGGAGCTACTTGGAAGCAACATTGTGCGTAGGCCAAGACTTGGAGACATGATGATCTCCGTTCTTCATTATGGAGAGTCCAGTTTTCTTAATGAAGAGTCAATGCCTATCTTGTTTTATGATATTTTACCTAAGAGAGGGTAGAGTAGGTCTTATGAGAGGAGTAGGTCCTAGGTAGAATGTGTCATTATGTGCTATAATGTGTTAGAGTTGATGAGGAGGATGAGGAGTTGTGATTATGACTAGTGACCAACTTGTTATATATATGATGTCTCATTGACGAACATTGTTTGGTGGTGATGACTACTGGTAATGAATATGCTATTTAAACAGACTAGTTCATGATGAGTTGTTATTGTATAAAAGATATATCTGTTTAAACATGTACAACGCCAAAATATTAAAAAAACATAAATGTTAGCAGTAGCGCTGGCCTAAAAACGTGATACTAGTACTTGAACTTACGTGTAGCGCTGGTCTAGAAACGCGCTACTGCTACAAAATAATGTTGGAAATATGCCCTAGAGGCAATAATAAATTAGTTATTATTATATTTCCTTGTTCATGATAATCGTTTATTACCCATGCTATAATTGTATTGATAGAAAACTCAGATACATGTGTGGGTACATAAACAACTCCATGTCCCTAGTAAGCCTCTAGTGGACTAGCTCGTTGATCAACAGATGGTTACATTTTCCTGACCATGGACATTGGATGTCGTTGATAACGGGATCACATCATTTGGAGAATGATGTGATGGACAAGGCCCAATCCTAAGCCTAGCAAAAAGATCGTAGTTCGTATGCTAAAGCTTTTCTAATGTCAAGTATCATTTCCTTAGACCATGAGATTGTGCAACTCCCGGATACCGTAGGAATTCTTTGGGTGTACCAAACGTCACAACGTAATCTGGGTGGCTATAAAGGTGCACTCTGGTATCTCCGAAAGTGTACATTGGGTTGGCATGCATCGAGACTGGGATTTGTCACTCCGTGTAACGGAGAGGTATCTCTGGGCCCACTCGGTAGGACATCATCATAATGTGCACAATGTGACCAAGGGGTTGATCACGGGATGATGTGTTACGGAACGAGTAAAGAGACTTGCCGGTAATGAGATTGAACAAGGTATCGGCATACCGACGATCGAATCTCGGGCAAGTACAATACCGCTAGACAAAGGGAATTGTATACGGGATTGATTGAGTCCTTGACATCGTGGTTCATCCAATGAGAACATCGTGGAACATGTGGGAGCCAACATGGGTATCCAGATCCCGCTGTTGGTTATAGACCGGAGAACGTCTCGGTCATGTCTGCATGGTTCCCGAACCCGTAGGGTCTACACACTTAAGGTTCGATGACGCTAGGGTTATAGGGAATAGATATACGTGGTTACCGAATGTTGTTCGGAGTCCCGGATGAGATCCCGGACGTCACAAGGAGTTCCGGAATGGTCCGGAGGTAAAGATTTATATATGGGAAGTCCTATTTTGGCCACCGGAAAATGTTCGGGATTTTTCGGTATTGTACCGGGAAGGTTCTAGAAGGTTCCGGAGTGGGGCCCACCTGCATGGGGGGACCCACATGAACGTGGGTAGTGGGGGCAAGACCCCACACCCCTGGTCAAGGCGCACCAGGATCCCCCCTTAGAAGGAATAAGATCATATCCCGAAGGGATAAGATCAAGATCCCTAAAAAGGGGGGATAACAATCGGTGGGGAAAGGAAAGGATGGGATTTCTTTCCTCCCACCTTTGCCAACGCCCCAATGGACTTGGAGGGCAAGAAATAATCCCCCTCCACCCCTATATATAGTGGGGAGGCGATGGGAGCTGCACTCTTGCCTGGCGCAGCCCTCCCCTCTCCCAAGTCCTCCTCCTCTCCCATGGTGCTTGGCGAAGCCTGCAGGATTGCCACGCTCCTCCATCACCACCACACCGTCGTGCTGCTGCTGGATGGAGTCTTCCCCAACCTCTCCTCTCTCCTTGCTGGATCAAGGCATGGGAGACGCCACGGGCTGTACGTGTGTTGAACGCGGAGGTGCCGTCCGTTCGGCACTAGGATCTCCGGTGATTTGGATCACGGCAGTACGACTCCTTCAACCTCGTTCTCTTGAACGCTTCGCTTAGCGATCTACAAGGGTATGTAGATGCACTCTCCTTCCCTCGTTGCTAGTTTCTCCATAGATAGATCTTGGTGACACGAGGAAAATTTTGAATTTCTGCCACGCTCCCCAAGCAGTGGCATCATGAGCTAGGTCTATTGCGTAGATTCTTTGCACGAGTAGAACACAAAGTAGTTGTGGGCGTTGATTTTGTTCAATATGCTTACCGTTACTAGTCCAATCTTGTTTCGACGGTATTGTGGGATGAAGCGGCCCGGACCGACCTTACACGTACACTTACGTGAGACAGGTTCCACCGACTGACATGCACTTGGTGCATAAGGTGGCTAGCGGGTGCCAGTCTCTCCCACTTTAGTCGGAACGGATTGGATGAAAAGGGTCCTTATGAAGGGTAAATAGCAATTGGCATATCACGTTCTGGTTTTGCGTAGGTAAGAAACGTTCTTGCTAGAAACCCATAGCAGCCACGTAAAACGTGCAAACAACAATTAGAGGACATCTAACTTGTTTTGCAGGGTATGCTATGTGATGTGATATGGCCAAGAAGAATGTGATGAATGATATGTGATGTATGAGATTGATCATGTTCTTGTAATAGGAATCACGACTTGCATGTCGATGAGTATGACAACCGGCAGGAGCCATAGGAGTTGTCTTTATTTATTGTATGACCTGCGTGTCATTGAACATACCTCATGTAATTACTTTACTTTATTGCTAACCAGTAGCCATAGTAGTAGAAGTAATAAGTAGGCGAGACAACTTCATGGAGACACGATGATGGAGATCATGATGATGGAGATCATGGTGTCATGCCGGTGACGATGATGATCATGGAGCCCAAGATGGAGATCAAAGGAGCAAAATGATATTGGCCATATCATGTCACTATTTGATTGCATGTGATGTTTATCATGTTTATGCATCTTATTTGCTTAGAACGACGGTAGTAAATAAGATGATCCTCATTAAAATTTCAAGAAAGTGTTCCCCTAACTGTGCACCGCTGCGAAAGTTCGTCGTTTCAAGCACCACGTGATGATCGGTGTGATAGATTCTTACGTTCACATACAATGGGTGTAAGCCAGATTTACACACTTGAAACACTTATGTTGACTTGACGAGCCTAGCATGTACAGACATGGCCTCGGAACACAAGAGACCGAAAGTTCGAGCATGAGTCGTATGGTAGATACGATCAACATGAAGATGTTCACCGATGATGACTAGTCCGTCTCACGTGATGATTGGACACGGCCTAGTTGACTCGGATCATGTAATCACTTAGATGACTAGAGGGATGTCTATCTGAGTGGGAGTTCATAAGATGAACTTAATTATCCTGAACATAGTCAAAAAAACCTTTGCAAATTATGTCATAGCTCGCGCTTTAGTTCTACTGTTTTAGATATGTTCCTAGAGAAAATATAGTTGAAAGTTGACAGTAGCAATTATGCGGACAGTAGAAGGCTTATGTCCTTAATGCACCGCTCGGTGTGCTGAACCTCGAACGTCGTCTGTGGATGTTGTGAACATCTGACATACACGTCTTGATAACTATGTGATAGTTCAGTTAAACGGTTTAGAGTTGAGGCACCAAAGACGATTTCGAAACTCGCGAAACATATGAGGTGTTTCGAGGGCTGAAATTGGGATTTCAAGCTCGTGCCCACGTCAAGAGGTATAAGACCTCCGGCGATTTTCTTAGCCTGCAAACTAAGGGAGAAAAGCTCAATCGTTGAGCTTGTGCTCAGATTGTCTGAGTGCAACAATCACTTGAATCGAGTGGGAGTTGATCTTCCTGATGAGATAGTGATGTTTCTCCAAATTCATTGCCACCAAGCTGCTAGAAGCTTCGTGATGAACTATAACATATCAGGGATAGATAAGATGATCCTTGAGCTATTCGCAATGTTCGACACCGCGAATGTAGAAATCAAGAAGGAGCATCAATTGTTGATGGTTAGTGAAACCACTAGTTTCAAGAAGGGCAAGGGCAAGAAGGGGTACTTCATGAAACGGAAAATCAGTTGCTGCTCCAGTGAAGAAACCCAGGGTTGAACCCAAACCCGAGACTAAGTGCTTCTGTAATGAGAGGAACGGACACTGAAGCAGAACCACCCTGGATACTTGGTAGATAAGAAGGCAGGCAAGGTCGATAGAAGTATATTGGATATACATTATGTTAATGTGTACTTTACTAGTACTCCTAGTAGCACCAGGGTATTAGATACCGGTTCAGTTGCTAAGTGTTAGTAACTCGAAATAACAGCTACGGAATAGACAGAGACTAGCTAAAGGTGAGTTGTCGATATGTGTTGGAAGTGTTTCCAAGGTTGATGTGATCAAGCATCGCACGCTCCCTCTACCATCGAGATTGGTGCTAAACCTGAATATTGTTATTTGGTGTTTGCGTTGAGCATAGACATGATTGGATTATGTCTATTGCAATGCGGTTATTCATTTAAGGAGAATAATGGTTACTCTAATTATTTGAATAATACCTTCAATGGTCATACACCTAAAAGAATGGTTTATTGAATCTCGATCGTAGTGATACACATTTTCATGCCAAAAGATATAAGATAGTAACGATAGTACCACTTACTTGGGGCACTGCCATGTAAGTCATATTGGTGTAAAACGCATGAAGAAGCACCATGTTGATGGATCTTTGGACTCACTCGTTTTTGAAAAGTTTGAGACATGCGAACCATTTCTATTGGTGTATACGCATGAAGAAACTCCATGCAGATGGATCGTTTGGACTCACTTGATTTTGAATCACTTAGATATGCAAATCATACCACATGGGCAAGATGACCTGAAAAGCCTCGTTTTCGAGAAGATGGAACAAGATAGCAACTTGTTGGAAGTAACACATTTTGATGTGTGCAGTCCAATGAGTGCCGAGGCATGCTGATGAATATCGTTATGTTCTTACTTCACAGATGATTCGAGTAGATGTTGAGTATATTTACTTGATGAAACACAAATCTGAATTATTGAATGGTTCAAGTAATTTCAGAGTGAAGTTAAAGATCATCGTGACAAGAGGATAAAATGTCTATGATATGATCATAGAGATGAGTATCTGAGTTACAAGCTTTGGCACGCAATTAAGACATTGTGGAAATTGTTTCACAATAAATACTACCGAACACCATAGTGTGATGGTGTGTCCGAACATCATAGTTGCACCCTATTGAATATGGTGCGTACCATGATGTCTCTTATCGAATTGCCACTATCGCTCATGGGTTAGGCATTAGAGACAACCGCACTCACTTTAATAGGGCACCACGTAATTCCGTTGAGACGACACCGTTTGAACTATGGTTTGGAGAAACCTAAGTTGTCGTTTCTTAAAAGTTTGGGGCTGCGATGCTTATGTGAAAAAGTTTCAGGTTGATGAGCTCGAACCCAAAGCGGATAAAAATGCATCTTCATAGGACACCCAAAACAGTTGGGTACACCTCCTATCTCAGATCCGGAAGCCAAAGTAATTGTTTCTAGAAACGGGTCCTTTCTCGAGGAAAAGTTTCTCTCGAAAGAATTGAGTGGGAGGATGGTGGAGACTTAATGAGGTTATTAAACCATCACTTCAACAAGTGTGTAGCAGGGCACAGGAAGTTGTTCATGTGGCACCTACACCAATTGAAGTGGAAGCTGATGATAGTGATCATGGTGCTTCGGATCAAGTCACTACCGGACCTCGTAGGTCGACAAGGACGCAGATCGCTTCAGAGTGGTACATAATCCTGTCTTAGAGGTCATGTTGCTAGACAACAATGAACCTACGAGCTATGGAGAAGCGATGGTGGGCCCGGATTCCGATGAATGGCTCGAGGCCATAACATCCGAGAGAGGATCCATGACTTTGGAAGAAATACTTGATGGTCGTAAGGACGTTGGGTAAAGATGGATTTTAAAAGGAAGACAGACAATGATGATAAGTATCACCATTAAGAAAGCGCGACTTGTCGTTAAAGAAATTTTCCGACAAGTTCAAGGAGTTGACTACGGTGAGGCTTTCTCACTCGTAGCAATGCTAAGAGTCTGTTGGAATTGGATTACCAGTTACTGCATTATTTATGAAATCTTGCATATAGGATGTCAAAACATTGTTTCCTTGACAGTTTTCTTGAGGAAAGGTTGTATGTGATACAACCAGAAGGTTTTTGACAATCCTGAAAGACGCTAACAAGTATGCAAAGCTCCAGCTATCCTTCTAAGGACTGGAGTAAGCATCTCGGAGTTGGAATGTACGCTTTGATGAGATGATCAAAGATTTTGGGTCTATACAAAGTTTATGAGAAACTTGTATTTCCAAAGAAGTGAGTGGGAGCACTATAGAATTTCTGATGAGTATATGTTGTTGACATATTGTTGATCAGAAATGATGTAGAATTTCTAGAAAGCATATAGGGTTGTTTGAAAAGTGTTTTTCAATGGAAAACCTGGATTAGGCTACTTGAACAATAAGCATCAAGATCTATAAGATAGATCAAAATGTTTAATAATACTTTCAAATGAGCACATACCTTGACATAATCTTGAAGGTGTTCAAGATGGATCAGTCAAAGAAGGAGTTCTTCCCTGAGTTGTAAGGTATGAAGTTAAGAGTTAAAGCTCGACCACGGCAGAAGTGAGAGAAAGGACGAAGGTCGTCCCCTATGCTTCAGACGTAGGCTCTATAGTATGCTATGTTGTGTACCGCATCGAAGTGTGCCTTGCCATGAGTCGGTCAAAGTGCAGGAATGATCCAGGAATGGATCATTGGACAGCGGTCAAAATTGTCCTTGGAGTAAATAAGGACATGTTTCTCGATTATGGAGGTGATAAAGAGTTCGGCGTAAAGGGTTACGTTGATGCAAGCTTTAACACCTATCCGAATGACTCTGAGTAGCAAACCGGATACGTATAATGGAGCAACCATTTGGAATAGCTCCAAGTGGAGCGTGGAAGCAACATTTACAATATGACATAGAGATTTGCGAAGTACATACGGATCTGAATGTTGCAAAACCGTTCACTAAAACCTCTCTCACAAGCAAAACATGATCAAACCCCAGAACTCATTGAGTCTTAATCACATGATGATGTGAACTAGTTTAGTGACACTAGTAATCTCTTGGATGTTGGCCACATGGAGATGTGACCTATGAGTGTTGATCACATAGCGATGTGAACTAGATTATTGACTCTAGGGCAAGTGGGAGACTGTTGGAAATATGCCCTAGAGGCAATAATAAATTAGTTATTATTATATTTCCTTGTTCATGATAATCGTTTATTACCCATGCTATAATTGTATTGATAGGAAACTCAGATACATGTGAGGGTACATAAACAACTCCATGTCCCTAGTAAGCCTCTAGTGGACTAGCTCGTTGATCAACAGATGGTTACGGTTTCCTAACCATGGACATTGGATGTCGTTGATAACGGGATCACATCATTTGGAGAATGATGTGATCGACAAGACCCAATCCTAAGCCTAGCACAAAGATCGTAGTTCGTATGCTAAAGCTTTTCTAATGTCAAGTATCATTTCCTTAGACCATGAGATTGTGCAACTCCCGGATACCGTAGGAATGCTTTGGGTGTACCAAACGTCACAACGTAACTGGATGGCTATAAAGGTGCACTACAGGTATCTCTGAAAGTGTCTGTTGGGTTGGCACGAATCGAGACTGGGATTTGTCACTCCGTGTAACGGAGAGGTATCTCTGGGCCCACTCGGTAGGACATCATCATAATGAGCTCAATGTGACGAAGTAGTTAGTCATGTGATCATGCATTACGGAGCGAGTAAAGTGACTTGCCGGTAACGAGATTGAACGAGGTATTGGGATACCGGCGATCGAATCTCGGGCAAGTACAATACCGCTAGACAAAGGGAATTGTATACGGGATTGATTGAGTCCTTGACATCGTGGTTCATCCGATGAGATCATCGTGGAACATGTGGGAGCCAACATGGGTATCCAGATCCCGCTGTTGGTTATTGACCGGAGAACGTCTCGGTCATGTCTGCATGGTTCCCGAACCCGTAGGGTCTACACACTTAAGGTTCGATGACGCTAGGGTTATAGGGAATAGATATACGTGGTTACCGAATGTTCTTCGGAGTCCCGGATGAGATCCCGGACGTCACGAGGAGTTCCGGAATGGTCCGGAGGTAAAGATTTATATATATGGGAAGTCCTATTTTGGCCACCGAAAAATGTTCGGGATTTTTCGGTATTGTACCGGGAAGGTTCTAGAAGGTTCCGGAGTGGGGCCCACCTGCATGGAGGGACCCACATGAACATGGGTAGTGGGGGCGAGTCCCCACACCCCTGGTCAAGGCGCACCAGGATCCCCCCTTAGAAGGAATAAGATCATATCCCGAAGGGATAAGATCAAGATCCCTAAGGCCTTGTTTGATAGGAAGGGATTGTAGAGGTTTTGGGAGGGAGGGATTTCGGGGGATTTGGTGAATCCCCCTCTTCCACCCAATCCCCTCAAAAACCCCTTGAATCCTCAAAACCCTTCCTTTCACAATCCTCTTTGTTTAAAATGTCTATTTGGTAGGAAGGGTTTGTCATGTTGACATAACATGGTGTAGAACATTTAAAAATTCAATCTTTACAATGTAACAAACTCCCCTTATATCCTTGCTGCAGAATTGATAAAAATGACTTGGAGCAGCAGCACCACCTCTTTATCATAACAACATAATTTGAAGCAGCATGTTTATCACCAAGCTCATAGGCCGTGCTGCTGCTTTCACAAGATGAAATCAATATCTCATCACAACAACTACATAATTTATCATAACAGCATGTCTTTGAAACCCAAATCCCAGCATTCATAATTTATCATAACAACATAATCTTTCGCAGCAAACAGTTCATCACAGCCACAATATCATTTTGCAACGAAGATAATGCATACAAATGTATCCATCTTTTGGTGTCATGGTCATCTAGCATTGACAACCTGAGAGAAATTTATTCATCGAGAGTGCCTGAGAGAAATGTATCCATCTTTTGTTGCTTCTTTTGGTGCATGAGAACCTGATGAAACAAAAGATATGAACATTAGAGTGCCTTTAGAAAAAAAACCATTACAACAAATAGCTGAACAAAATGGATACTATGGCAGGAATTGTAAATCTTTTTTCAGGAACAACCTTTTGTCAGGACAAAGGATATTTATGTACCGACGATTGGATCCCAAGATGGAGGCAACCCGTCCACCCCAACAAGAACCCAGGCTGTTGGTTGTCAAAATAAGAACATATCGACATCAGACAGCAGTAAACAGAAATGAAAGCTATTAGTAAGCACTTTAATTGGCAGTGCCATGTCATATTTGGTCATGGCACTCACCACGTGTAACATCATAGTAATGTCATAGACCTCCAGCTGAATCTTCTATACAACATTGACTTGTACTCCACGGGCTAATTGACTCCGAAACTAACAGCTATTCTGGTCTGAACCTATCATCACTGTGACAAGGTGAAATGACATGGGCCAGTACTAACTTATGGGATTATGCCAGAGGGGGGAACATATCAAGATCAAAACCAACACTGTGGCAGTGATAGGTATGTTTGCTCCATGGTAACAGCACACTGCCCATTACAATCAACAATGAAAAAGGTAGTTTACAATCTGCCAATTTATCCTCAAAAGAGGGGCTAGGGTCAGGGACGTCAGTGTACTCCAAATTCAGATAGATATCCATGGTATGGTTGAACAATGATGGGAGTCAACGTTGCTAATTTGAACTGCAACGGTCGATATATGGTTGCTTACATATGATCGGTCATCAAACAAACAACAATCTTCGAAACTAAAACTAGTGTATTACTCTGATCATCACAGTTCAGTGCTTCAGTGCATCTGCTGATAGACTGAGCAGAGCATCTACACTTCTTCTGCAGATTCAAGGCATTTCACTTTCTAGATAGATACATATTTTCTAGTTCAAGTGAAATGGAAACTAACACCCACTGATCCAGCCCTGCACCTAAATTACATCTTGATCAAAGAAGTGGGAGCTATTTTTAGCAGGCATGTTTGGCTGCAGCTGGAGCATCTTCCAGCTAAACATTTGGCTTTGCCTGTTTCTGTTAATACGCTCATAGCTGCAGATTCAACACTGGCCGCTAAAATTGCAGACAGACAGACAGACTGAATCCTAACCCAATTCCATGCTTCGATCTTGCACAAATTGCAGAGGAGGTTGGCCGCCGCCAGCTCCAGCGCCAGCGCAGCCTACCCGCGGGATCTGACGCCCTCCACCTCCTACCCGGAGGCCCGTGCCTCAGCACCCCCCCCTCGCCCCCTCTACCCCGACGACTTCCCGGAGGCCTCACTTCTGGCTCCGGCCCCGGTGCCCGCCACTGAAACTCAAACTCAAACTCAAGAGGAGCATGAAATTGAGCATGTCGCCGCCGTTCTTGGCGTGCTCGCCGGTGAGGAAGAGGCGAACGGAGGGCGTGCGGAATGTGGCAGCCATGGAGAGGAGGAGGGAGGGGAGGGGAGGGGCTGCGATGACTAACCACCAGGGAGAAGTCTAGTATGCCGGACGAGATCGCCGGCGTCGAGGCGTTGGGCGGCGCGACGTCTTGCGGAGGAGTCGGCGGCGGCGTCTTGGAAGGAGTCGCGGCGGCGTCTCGTGTCGGGCGACCAAATCCTCGAGGGGGGCCTCGAGGTTTCTGAAGTGCGTGGAAGCGAGTGGATCTAAGGGGAATCGAGAGGGTTGGGCCGTCCAAACCACGCGCACCAAATGGACCAACGGGTATTTGCGAGGTTTCTGGTCCTCGCGGGGTTAATCCCCTGAAAACCCTTCCGATCCACGTGAAACAAACGAGGCCTAAAAAGGGGGGATAACAATCTGTGGGGAAAGGAAAGGATGGGATTTCTTTCCTCCCACCTTTGCCAACGCCCCAATGGACTTGGAGGGCAAGAAATAATCCCCCTCCACCCCTATATATAGTGGGGAGGCGCATGGGAGCTGCACCCTTGCCCCTGGCACAGCCCTCCCCCTCTCCCAAGTCCTCCTCCTCTCCCGCGGTGCTTGGTGAAGCCCTGCAGGATTGCCACGCTCCTCCATCACCACCACACCATCGTGCTGCTGCTGGATGGAGTCTTCCCCAACCTCTCCCTCTCTCCTTGCTGGATCAAGGCATGGGAGACATCACCGGGTTGTACGTGTGTTGAACGCGGAGGTGCCGTCCGTTCGGCACTAGGATCTCCGGTGATTTGAATCACGACGAGTACGACTCCTTCAACCCCGTTCTCTTGAACGCTTCCGCTTAGCAATCTACAAGGGTATGTAGATGCACTCTCCTTCCCCTCGTTGCTAGTTTCTCCATAGATAGATCTTGGTGACACGTAGGAAAATTTTGAATTTCTGCTACGTTCCCCAACAAATAATTGTAGCGCCGTAGCAGTAGCGCTGGTTCCCGCGCTATTGGTAGCACCCTAGGAGGCCTTCCTCCACTAGTAGGTTTCTTCTGAAAACTTTATCTATTCTTGTGTGGATGGCAAGCAGGCCTATATTTCTTGGTTTCAATAGGACGAAGCGGGTCGCCTCTTTTCTACAGATCTCCGCAAGATGACCCTTCTCCCCGCAACGATAGCACATAACGTTTTTCCCATGCTTGCGCCGTGAGGAGGATGAGGCCTTGAGAAGCTTTTCCACCATTTTTCCCCTTTGGCATTTGGATCCAAAAAACCAGCGCTACTGGTAAGCTTTTCTCTAGTAGTGTAAGGCTCAGAATGAATTGCTAGATGAACTAAATAATAAACATGATTTTGCTGTTAGAGTGGCTACTAGAACTGGTAAAACGACTCAGGAACCTTTGTATCCTGAAGGCCACCCTAAGAGGATTGAACAAGATTCTCAGAATAATAATCTAGATGCTCCTAGTTCCTCTAAGAAGAAGAAAAAGAAAGATGATAGGACTTTGCATGCTTCTAGTGAAACTAATGTAGAAATACCTGAGAATCCTAATGATACTTCTATCTCTGATGCTGAAACACAACCCGAAGACGAACATGAACCTGATAATAATGGTAATAATGATGTTCATGTAGATGCTCAACCTAGTAACAACAATGATATAGAAATTGAACCTGCTGTTGATCTTGATAACCCACAATCAAGGAATTAGCGTTATGATAAGAGAGATTTTGTTGCTAGGAAGCATGGTAGGGAAAGAGAACCATGGGTTCAGAAACCCATGCCTTTTCCTCCTAAACCATCCAAGACAAAGGATGATGAGGATTTTGAGCGCTTTACTGAAATGATTAGACCTATTTTCTTACTCATGCTTTTAACTGATATGCTTAAAACAAATCCTTATGCTAAATACATGAAAGATTTCATCACTAATAAGAGGAAAATACCTGAAGCTGAAATCTCCACCATGCTTGCCAACTATACCTTTAAGGGTGAAATACCTAAGAAACTTGGTGATCCCGGAGTACCCACTATACCATGCTCCATCAAAAGAAATTATATTAAAACTGCCTTATGTGATTTAGGAGCCGGTGTTAGTGTTATGCCTCTTTCCTTGTACCGTAGACTTGAATTAAGTAAGTTGACACCTATTGAGATATCTTTGCAAATGGCTGACAAATCAACTGCTATACCTGTCGGCATTTGTGAGGACGTGCATGTTGTTGTTGCGAACGTTACTATCTTAACAGACTTTGTCATTCTTGATATTCCTGAGGACGACTGTATGTCGATTATCCTTGGTAGACCCTTTTTAAATACTACAGGTGCTGTTATTGATTGCAAAAAAGGCAATGTCACCTTTCATGTTAATGGAAATGAGCACACGGTACATTTTCCGAGGAAACAACCTCAAGTTCACAGTATAAACTCTATTGGGAAAATTCCATAAATTATATTAGGAGGTTTTGAATTTCCTCTTCCTACTGCAAAGAAAAAGTATGATATTCTTATTATTGGGGATTTTCATATCCCCGTTGAGGTAACCTAGTGTCACTTCGAAATTTCTCCGGTTTTATGTGATTCGGAATGAGTTTATTAACAAGACTTGATCAACGTTATTAGTGGATTCCTTTTGATGATCATGAGATGGATGAAACTAGAAGGCACAGCCTTCTGTACCCTCTCTTTACTTTCTGTTACTTAGAATAAATAAAGTAGAAATAGTATATTTTGTCTGTTTTCTGAATTATCCATGCAAATAAAATATCCCGATAATAAAAGTGCTCCAAATGCCCCGCATATTTAGTATGATTTTATATAGAATATTTGAGGATTTTAGGCAGTGAAAACACTGCAGGAGGGGCAAGCAGCTGGCCACGAGGGTGGAGAGCGCGCCCACACCCCCTGGGCGCGCCCCCCTGTCTCGTGGGCCCACGGTGACCCCCTCCACTTATTCCTGCACCCACACACTCCATCTTCTTCCCAAAAAAATCTCCATCCAGCTCAAACACGAGTTCTAGCTCATTTTGCTGCGATTTTCGATCTCCTTGCTCAAAGCCACATTCATAAAACTGCTTTGGGAGATTGTTGCTTGGTATGTGACTCCTCCATTGGTCCAATTAGTTCTTGTTCTAGTGCTTTATTCATTGCAAATTTTTGCTGGATAGGTGACCCTGTTCTTGAGCTTGCATGTTAAATTTATGAGGTCCCAAGCAATTCTAATGCATGATATAGGCTCTAGGCACTTGTAGGAGTAGTTGCTACCAATCTTGTTTAGTTTTATCTACTTTTATTTTGAAGTTACTAAAAATTTCAGAAATATTGCAGAAAAAGAAATATGTCTAGGAGAATGTATCAAGGTGGTTCCCCAATAAAGAAAGGACCCAGCCTTGCTATGCCTGAGCAAGACGATGAACTACCGAGGGACGCAGAAGTACGAGCCTGTGAGTGGCCATCAGACGATTTTATGGTCAATGCAGGCATTAAGGATGAATTTGACGCATATGTGCGTAATGCCGATCTTGAGGACTTCTTACAAGATAAGTGTCATCAGTACTATCAATTGACTGATTCATTTGTGAGAAGGTTTAAATATAAATCTTCGCGTAATTCTCAGGGTGTCTTGTTTGATATTTATGATAAATCTTATACCATGGACTTAGAAGATTTTACAACTGCTTGCAAACTTCCGCAGTGGGGCAATGTTAATGATCCCCACAAATCTGAATTTAGAGACTTTCTTGCTAGTATTACTGTGGGAGAATCTAGGGATATAGCACAAGCTACCATAGGGAGCATTCATTTTCCTGCTATACATTATTTTGCTCTCTTCATTGGTAGATGCATTAATGGTAAAGTTGAAGCATGTCATATGTGTGTCCCTGATCTTTGTGTCCCCAGGAGTGCTGTTTTAGGTAATAAAGATTACAACTTGGGGGCAATAGTCGCATGTAGGTTGCATAATAATGGTATGTCTGGAGATTTCTTTGGAGGTATTTATGCGACCCGTGTTGCTAATTATCTTGGTATAGCCCCACGAGAGGGGATATGGTGTTGCCTCCTGTTTATTTAGATTATGACGCGATGGTCAAACATCGTTTTCTTTTGAGCAATGAACAGTTCCTCCATTATGGACTAATCTTTGACAGACATAGCTCTGTCCCTGTTACTCTCCCTGCTCCTTTCCTTTTTGATTACCAGGCAAAACGAAGGTATGTTGTTACCAGGGAGGAGGCAGCTGAACACGAGGGGAGAGCGGAGGCGGCTCGCCAGCATACCGCAGCTCAGGAGGCATTTGCTGCTGCATCTTAGTATGACCCCAGTTACAACTACGGATATCACCCAGGCTATCCTTGGCATTAGACCAACTTAGGCCAAAAGCCTAAGCTTGGGGGAGTACATATTTCTCACCGACTTTACATTCATGTTCACACACTATTCTAGCCGTCGGTGCTCATACTCTTTCATTGTATTATCCATGCTAGTTTAATTTTCTTTTTCTAGCCTTCTTCTTGTGTGCTTGATAAACCTTAAGAAAAACCAAAAAAATTAGTTAGTTTAATTTCCATGCTTGTAGTAGTAATTAAAATGAAAACCCAAAAAGATTTCTCGTTCTTCTTTTACTTGTTGGGAGCTTTCCCGTGTAAATAGTTTTATTTTCTTTTCCTTCCTTTAGGGGTCGAGAGTAGAAGACCATATTGAAAATGCTTAGCGGCTCTCATATGCATGATTATTTATTTAACTTAGAGCCCATATTACTTTGTCTCCTCTCTTGATTTGAATGCTTGCAGATTCCAGCTTAGTCCAATGCACGTGCACTATTATTATTATACACATCGTTCGGTCGTGCAAGTGAAAGGCAATAATGACGATATATGATGGACTGATTGAGATGAGAGAAGCTGGTATGAACTCAACTTCTCTTGTTTTTGTAAATATGATGAGTTCATCGTTCCTAATTTAGCTTGTTATGAAGTAAACATATTTGCAATGACATTTAGAGATTATAGTTGCTTGTGCCATGCTTGATTAGCTATGAGTTATAATGGTCTACCTTGCGTGCCAACATGCTATTAAAATGATTATGATGTGGTATGATGGGATGGTATCCTCCTTTGAATAAATTGAGTGACTCGACTTGGCACATGTTCATGCATGTAGTTGAAACAAATCAACATAGCCTTCACGATATTTATGTTCATGGTGGATTATATCCTACTCATGCTTGTACTCGGTGTGAATTAATTTTAGTGCATGTTTATGACTGTTGTCGCTCTCTCTGTTGGTCGCTTCCCAGTCTTTTGCTAGCCTTCACCTGTACGAAGCGGGAATACTACTTGTGCATCCAAACTCCATAAACCCCAAAGTTGTTCCATATGAGTCCACCATACCTTCCTATATGCGGTATCTACCTGTCGTTCCAAGTAAATTTGTATGTGCCAAACTCCAAACCTTCAAATGAAATTCTGTTTTGTATGCTTGAGAAGCTCATGTTTCAACTAGGGCTGTCTGTATCTTCCATGCTAGGTGGATTATTCTCAAGAGGAGTGGACTCCGCTCCTCATTCACGAGAAAATGGCCGGTAACCGGAATGCCCAGTCCCATGATCCAAAAAGATCAAAGCAAATCAATATAATTAAACAAAACTCCCCCAGGGTTGTTGTTAGTTGGAGGCACTCGTTGTTTCGAGCTAGCCATGGATTGATGCTTGATTGGTGGTGGGGGAGTATAAACTTTTACCATTCTGTTTGGGAACTGCCTATAATGCATGTAGTATGGAAGATATAGCCATCTCATAGTTGCTGCGTTGACAGTGAAAGTATGCCGCTCAAAATGTTATTCAATCTCTATATTAAAATCAAGCTCTGGAACCTCTACAAATCCCTGCTTCCCTCTGCGTCATCACCTTCTTATTAAAAAGCACCTGCTGGAGAGCACACTATTATTTGCATGTATTACTATTGGTTTATATTGGGTTTGACTTGACTGGATCTCTTTTACCATGAATTACAATGTTTAGTCAGTCCTTGATCTTTAAAGGTGCTCTGCATTTATGTTTTGCGGTCTCAGAAAGGGCTAGCGAGATACTATCTTGTTATATCATATTATGATTGTTTTGAGAAAGTGTTGTCATTCGAGTTTTATTATTATGTCACGCTAGCTGATTATGCCATTGATATGAGTAATTGTGAGACCTAAGTGTTATTGTGAGTATGGTTAGTTCATAATACTTGCTGGAACTTGAATGCTGGCTTTACATATTTACAACAACAAGAGAAAATAGAGTTTGTAAAAGTTTTTCTTTATCACTTTCAATTTATCAACTGAATTGCTTGAGGACAAGCAAAGGTTTAAGCTTGGGGGAGTTGATACGTCTCAAACGTATCTACTTTTCCAAACACTTTTGCCCTTGTTTTGGACTCTAACTTGCATGATTTGAATGAAACTAACCCGGACTAACGCTGTTTTCAGCAGAACTGCCATGGTGTTATTTTTGTGTAGAAACAAAAGTTCTCGGAATGAGCTGAAAATCCACGGAGATAAGTTTCGGAAAATATAAAAAATACTAGCAAAAGATGAAGGCCAGGGGGCCCACACCCTATCCACAAGGGTGGGGGCGCGCCCTCCCCCGTGGGCGCGCCCCCTGTCTCGTGGGCCCCCTGCAGCTCCGCCGACCTTGACTCCAACTCTATATATTCCGTTTCACGAAGAAAAAAATCAGGGAGGAAGTTCCATCGCGTTTTACGATAAGGAGCCGCCGGAAAGCCCTAAAACCTCTCGGGAGGGCTGATCTAGAGTCCGTTCGGGGCTCCGGAGAGGGGGATTCGTTGCCATCGTCATCATAAACCGTCCTCCATCACCAATTTCATGATACTCACCTCCGTGCGTGAGTAATTCCATCCACTAGTTGAAAAAGGGTCAAATATGAGAAACATTAGTACTGGTTTGCATATGAGCCGGCACTAATGCGTCCATTAGTGCCGGTTCAAATGACTAGGTGGGAGGAGACCTTTAATACCGGTTCATTGCGAATCTTTAGTACCGGTTCGTGCCACGAACCGGTACTAAAGATGCTGGCGAACACCAACATCTTTAGTACCGGTTTGTGGCACGAACCGGTACTAAAGAGGTTGTGGCAGGGGCTATTTTTAGTCCCACCTCGCTCCCCTAGCAAGAAATTGACCACCTTAAATATGTTACTTCTCAAACTATCACAAGCATTTGGTCTTCATTGAACTCTATGTGTAGGATCTGTGGCTGCAATAGGAGTCTTCGCCGGTTCTTAAATCGGTGGTAGATTCCTATTGACAATTTAGATTCTATACAAAAAAATCATTGATGATCAATGTATTTTTTATATGTACTTCTCTGTAGCAGTAGCGCGTTTTGGCTGAAAAGCGGTACTGATCAATGTATTTTTTCTGCGTTCAGATGCACAATTTAAATATGTTATTTTTCAAACTATCACAAGTATTTGGTCTTCATTGAACTCTTTGTGTATAATTTGTGGACTCAATATGAGTCTTCACCGGTTTCGAACGAGAACTCATCAGTTACACGGGCACTTCATTTTTTTTAACTTATTTGAACTCCAGATTTTTTTTGAGCCGGAATTATGCAGCATTCGAAGCGACATCATCAATTTCCAACACGTTCTGACATCATTTGTTGTTATTCAGTCACCGATTTGTTTAGATCAGAGCTAAATAACCGTGAAAATAAAAATCACAGCAATTTGTTCAGAGAGCTAAATGACCGTGAAACAGTAAATCACGCAAAACGAACTCTAAAAAAAACTATATAAAGCAATAAATAGCAGAAAAAAATAATGCAGAAAAGAAAAAAACTATATAAAGCAAAAATATTCACAAAGAAACTAAATACAGCAAAAAACTACTCAGAAATAAATAGAAGAAAAAAAGCAGAAAAGAAAAACTATATAAAAAATTACTCAAAAATAAATAGAAGAAAATAAATAATGCAGAAAAGAAAAAAAATATACAAAGCAAATATATTAACAAAGAAACTAAATACAGCAAAAAAACTACTCAGAAATAAATAGAAGAAAAAAATAAAGCAGAAAAGAAAAAACTATATAAAAAATTACTCAAAAATAAATAGAAGAAAATAAATAATGCAGAAAAGAAAAAAAAATCTATAAAAAATTGTTGGGGCGCTGCCCGGTGGGCCTGCTAGACCTAGGGTGTGCAAATTCAGGCACAGAAGGGCCAGCAGGCTCACAGGGCAGCGCGCCCTAGTTGGGCCCAGAAGCCTGCTATATAGAGGAGTTCGAATGGGCAGCCGCGGCTGGGTTTATAAACCAGTGCGGCTGCCCTTCGCTCGGCGAGGTGGGACTAAAAATAGCGCCGGTACGGGTGGGAGCGCACGACCATTAGTACCGGTTGGTGGCTCCAACCGGTATTAATCGTTGTTTTAGTACGGTTGGAGCCACCAACCGGTATTAAAGGCCTCGCTTCCGCCGCTTGGCTGGCCAAAATTGGTTTTAGTACGGTTGGTGGCTCCAACCGTACTAAAGGCCCCCCTATATATATGGCACTTAAGAAAATTCAGTTATCGTCGACCACTTGTTCCACTTCTCTCGCGACGACATCGATCTCCGACGCCGACGCCGCCGCGCCGCCATGCCGTCGCCCGCCGCCCTCGATCGCCGCGCGCCGCCGACGCCGTCGCCGCCCCCGCCGCCCTCGCCGCCCTTGTCGCCCATTGTCGTCGTCCCGTTGTCGCCGCGCCGCCCTTCGCTCTCCCGACGTCGTCATTGCCGCCCCCGCCGCCCTCGCCGCCCCCGCCGCTCGTACGCCCGCTCGATCGTAGTACCCACACACACACATACACACACATACATACACACACGCATACACACATACACACACACACACACTACACGTACACACATGTACGTACACATACACACACACACACACGCATATTCTTTTACTTATTTTCTGTTTTTTATTGTTTTGATGAATTAATTAATATAACTAGTTTATTTTTAGAATGTTAGAAATGTTAATGTTAGATGAATTAGAACTAGTTTATTTTTAGTAAGAAATTTTGGTATATGAGATTATTTGAACTAGTTGATTTAATATAACTAGTTTATTTTTAGAAAGGCTTAGTTGAACTAGTTGAATTAATAGAACTAGTTTATTTTAGTAAGAAAATTTATAGGTATATGAGATTATTTGAACTAATTAAAATTTAGGTATATGAGATTATTTGAATTAATATAACTAGTTTATTTTTAGTAAATGCTTAGTTGAACTAGTTGAATTAATATAACTAGTTTATTTTTAGTAAATACTTAGTTGAACTAGTTGAATTAATAGAACTAGTTTATTTTAGCAAGAAAATTTAGGTATATGAGATTATTTGAACTAATATACTAGTTTATTTTTAGTAAATGCTTAGTTGAATTAATAGAAGTAGTTGAATTAATTGAATTAGTAAGTGTTTAATGTTTCGCCTATATGAACATAGGAAATGTCGTCTGACGACGGAAAAAATTTCATTATGTGCGAATATTGTGAAAACCAGCGCGGACAGTGCGACAAAAATTTCCTTGTTGATGATAGGCGATTCAACATCAAGCTGGATGAGACCTTTGAATTCGACACAGTATGTCACAACGACAAGTCTGTTTTCGTAATTAAGCATGACTTATATATGCTTCATTTGCCAGACTTACAATTTTTAATTTTCACTATTCTACTAGCGCATCCCCTGCCATGCAAGAATTTTTATCTTGGATAAGATAGGTTTTAATGATATGGAAACTATGGAGGTAAAGAGAGTTTACCTGAAAACTGAGCACGGTTATACTTTCAATGTCAAAGTATACAATGCACACACGTACACCTATTTTGAATGCAAAACTTGGCAAGCACTATGCAAGGCTTATGCATTTGAGCCTGGTATGGTTATCACCTTTGATATTCATCCGGAAGATGATATTGAAGGTAATAGAGACATATGGGTCGATGTGCAGACGCCTCCAGTTCTACCATTATGTGAGTTCTTCTCAACTATATTTTTGTCTTTGATATTGCTTATTCAAAAATAATTGACAACTAATTTCTATTGACAGCTTATTTCCATTCAAGCAAACATGTCCGGCGCTTGGTAGACAAGACCTACTATTGTCCCGGAGCTGAACTAAACTGCGAGGAGATAAGTCATTATGTTTCATGGCTTGAGGATCTTCATACTGTCAAGACAAATTTTCTTCCTGCACTCAGAAATGTTAGTACTCAAAACATGCGACAAATAGTGATGGTATTGAACTACGGTCACATCTATTTAGGAATGATGTTAAGATTTTTACAATTTGTCCTCACTGCATCTTTTGCATACATAATTTTTTTGCTAAACTTTAATTGCTAAGTATATTAATTAAGTACTATACGATGTTCTTCAACAGGGACTCCCGATGACAGTTGTGCCTCAGGGGATCGAGACTAAAGGTCGCATGTCAATTGTTAGCTTACGGCCAAGATATCCTGCATTGCACATGAATGCATTCAGGATTTCTAGAAGCGATGAATGCTTAATAGTGAAAGATTGGAGGAAAATTGTTAACGATCTCAGAGAAGTACTAGGGGGCGGCAATGAGAAGCGCAACCCACGATTAGGAGACATGTTCATCTGCATGCTCCAGTATGATGAATCAGGAGAGCTATACATGTTCTATGCTATTTTACCAGAGGGAGAGAGTAGCAGGAGTGATTTAGCTAGTTCATGCTGCTCTTAGTACATGTCCTTTCATGTCCGTGTTCTTCGTTCTCAACTTAATCTCAAAGAGTGATTTGCTTTTGTGGTGTTATATATTAACGTTTATAATTTCATGACAATCATGTTGAACTCGATGATATTTTTGCTTACAAGTGAATGTTTCTTCTTTAAGCTACTTTTGATGGTGATTAGATAGCGGTAATGACTATGATGGTTAAATAGTGATAATGACGACTATGATGATTTTTAGTTAGCTAGCTAGAGTATATATATATATACTCATGTTGATGATATGATGCAAGAGTTTTTATATTAATATGATGATGATGATGAGTTATTATATCATTTAATGAAAGAAACCACAGATTAGTTTCAGCTGGATGTATCCTACCTAAGAGATCAAGTATATATATATGCCATATCCATATATATTATACTTGATCACCTAATTAGGTGATCAAGTATAATATGGATATGGCATATACTTGATCACTTAGCTAGCTAGATCTGCATCCAGTCGAAACTAATCCGCGGTACTTTCACCTAATGATTTGACAACTCATTATAATGTAAAACAATCACTAAATTAAATTGAAAACACAAAATTAAAGGAATTTAAAAAAAACACCCAAACATTTAGTACCGTTTGGTGTTACCAACCGGTACTAAAGCCCTACGCGCACCCGGGCCTGGCTCGTGCCACGTGTTTGCACTTTAGCGCCGGTTCGTGACGAACCGGTACTAAAGGGGAGACCTTTAGTCCCCACTCTTTAGTGCCGGTTGGTGAACCGGCACTAAAGGCCGTCACGAACCGGCACTAAAGGCCGGTTCTACACTAGTGATCGTAGGCTTGCTGGACGGTGATAGGTTGGGATGAGATTTACAATGTAATCAAGTTAGTTTTGTTAGGGTTTGATCTCTAGTATCCACTATGTTCCGAGATTGATGTTGCTATGACTTTGCTATGCTTAATGCTTGTCACTAGGGCCCGAGTGCCATGATTTCAGATCTGAACCTATTATATTTTCATGAATATATGTGAGTTCTTAATCCTATCTTGCAAGTCTATAGTCACCTATTATGTGTTATGATCCGACAACCCCGAAGTGACAATAATCGGGATACTTCTCGGTGATGACCGTAGTTTGAGGAGTTCATGTATTCACTATGTGTTAATGATTTGGTCCGGTCCTCTATTAAAAGGAGGCCTTAATATCCCTTAGTTTCCACTAGGACCCCGCTGCCACGGGAGGGTAGGACAAAAGATGTCATGCAAGTTCTTTTCCATAAGCATGTATGACTATATTCGGAATACATGTCTACATTACATTGATGAACTGGAGCTAGTTCTGTGTCACCCTATATTATAGCTATTACATGAGGAATCGCATCCGACATAATTATCCATCACTGATCCATTGCCTACGAGTTTTTCATATATTGTGCTTCGCTTATTTATTTTACCGTCGCTACTGTTACAATCACTACAATACTGCTATCTTTACTTTTACCGTTGTTACCATTACTATCAAATTACTTTGCTACTAAATACCTTGCTGCACATACTAAGTTATCCAGGTGTGGTTGAATTGACAACTCAACTGCTAATACTTAAGAATATTCTTTGGCTCTCCTTGTGTCGAATCAATAAATTTGGGTTGAATACTCTATCCTCGAAAGCTGTTGCGATCCCCTACACTTGTGGGTTATCACACGTGCCGGATGAGTTTCTAGCTTCGGCGTGTCTCTGACGCCGGGAGGATCATGTTCATGATGGATGATCGGGAAGGCTCGTTGGTTAAAGAAGATCCACCTTTTTTACGGCGGGCAACAGCTCGCGCATATTTCCTCCCCATGTGGATTGAGTTTGTGTAGCACGTCGTGGTCTCTCCATGTTCATCAAAGAAGAACCTGAAGCGTATGTACTCGATGTTTAGTAGACCAAAGCTTGGAGCCATACCCTCAAGACTATGACAAACAAAAACAGAAATATAGATGAGCTTTCTCATTCTTGCCAAGTCTTTTGGTAACTGCCGCAGCTTCTTGCAACCTAGAGCCTCAATGTTTGCAAGTTATACAACGTGCATATGAATCTGGCAACCTAACGATTTCAAACCCAGAGATATCAAGATATCGTAAATGTTTTGCATTTATGACCTTGCAAATGACACTTGAAGATACGGAGGAATGGAATGCTCTTAGCGATGCCAATACCTATAGCAACGCATTGAAATCCTTGTACGATATGCTTTTAGACATATAATCGGCCCATGATTTTGAACAAACTAACAAAGTGCGGAGGTAGGTTCTGTCTTTGCATAACAAACTGATTTTTTTCCAATTCAGTCTTTGACATTTGCATGTGACAAACATCTTCTAACAATGCTTTCTGTTGAGCAAGTTCATCTATACTTGCGCGTTCATCTGCGACATCTTTTGCTTAATTATGCATTAAGTCATGCATTTTGCATGCTATTGTCTCATATTCTGTGTTACTAGCCACTTTCTTATCTTGGACGAAGGACCTCCAAACCAACTCATCAAAAATGAATTCTCCTTTTTGTATTAAATCCATTGTCCCATTAGAGAAGAGGGGGAACATACGTACTGTAATACTTTTGTAAGACGTCATAGTCACCATGTGCAGCCACAACCCAAAGCACATAATTATGGATTAACTGCTACCATGCGATGGAGGCATGAGGATAAGCACCAATTTTCCTCGGTTCATTATGTAATAGCCCTCCCAGGTCTATGTTTAGATCACGCCTGTGTTTCAATGTCGCGCAGCCCTCCCAGGTCGAGGCCTTATCGCGGGGGAGAAAGGGCAGCCCCACAGCAGATGCGTTGAGCTCTCGAGATTCCTTATGCAAAGAGTGAAAAAGTACTCGTTGGTCCAGCCACACCATTGGAGCCGGTCATTGCACCAAAGTTTGTCGTGGTGCAACAGCCAGGCGAAGATTTTCACGATGCCTGGAGCCCAGGCCGCCCAGAAGTTCAATCAAGTATTAAAAGACAACATGAGGTTAAAGCTTCACCAACCAATTCGTATCTCGGTGCAGGTCACTCCTATTTGGCGGGTAGGTCACCGATTACCGACCTAGCACGTACCCCCCTCACGCACTGGTATTCATATGAGCCAGCCCATTTTCGTATTTCATCTCCACCGATTTTTTTAGAACGTGAACCGACTTTTTTCGTTTTGTTTTTCTGTTTCTTTCTTTTTTTCTGTCTTTTTTTTCTTTATATTTTTCGTTTTTTTATGTTTTGATTTTGATTTTTCTTTTTTTTGTTTTGCAGTTTCTGCATTTTTTCTTTCTCAATTTGCGAACACCATTCAAATTCGTGAATATTATCTGAAATCATGACTTTTTAAAATCATGAACATTTTCCAAATTCAAGCACATTGTTTTGAAATCTTAAACACTTTTTAAATTAATGAACATTTATTACAAATTCGAAAACATTTTTTTAATATCCTGATTTTTCTAAAAAAATTGTACATTAATTTTAAGTGTGAACAACTGCCCTGAACCGGCGATTCTTTTTTGAAATTTGAGCTCCATTTTGAAATTCAACATTTTCTGTTTTTGGAAAACAATTGTTTACTTCATGAATATTTTTGGAATTTTGTGAAGTGTTGTTAAAATTCCTGATTTTTTAATATTTTCATCACTTTATAGAAATTCGTGAATATTTTCTGAAACTTTGAACATTTATTGAATGGACGAACATGTTTTGAATCCATGAGCATTTATCATTTCGTAAACATCTCTAAGATCATGAACATTTTTTTACAATTTGGAATCTAATTTTAAATCTGGAATTATTTTTAAAAGTCTAAAAGTAAAACTTAAAACAGAAAAAGCCAAAGCAAAAAAAAAAAAAAGCAAAACCAAAGGGCTTCCTGTATCATGTGATTTTGTCAACTTTGGATGTAAAGTATTCAATCAAACCTGGATGGTAAGTGACACTTTGAATAGAGGAAAAGAGCTCAGAACTGCATACACATTTAGAATATTTGTTTTCAGAAATTGTGTCTCAAGCACACCGACGCTATGATATGATGATCACAACGTTTCGATGAGATTTGGTTGTATGCAATATGAGCATTTGAGGTAATAACATGATAAATAAATATGAAAATACATATGATATATTGGATGTAACTATAACTAAAGTTACATATGATTTTTTGGGTGATAACTAAAACTAAAAATACATATGATTTATGGTGTGTGACTATAACATTATTTGAAATATTTTTAAAACATTAAATAGCATAATATAATGGAAGTTAGCATGCATGTTAATGTGGAATTTTTCCTATGCATGGTTGCATGTTGGGTTGGGCTGATCCATCCATGTTGCATGGTGAGGTGGCATACATAAATATTGAGAGAAATAAGTTAGTGAGAGATACATAAGATTCATGACTATTTGTTGAAATTTGTGAACACTTTTTGAATCCAGGAATGTTTTTTAAATTTATGAACATGTTTTTGAATTTTTGGATCAATTTATGTGTACATTTTAAAATTCTTGTTTTGTTTGAATTAATTATAGTATTCTATAATTGAAGAACACATTTACCAAAGTTCCTGACATTTCTAAATTCACAAATATTTTCCAAATTCACAGTCATTTAAAAAAATTCATGATATATTGTTCAAAACAGAAATCCTTTTCAAATTACTAACTTTTCGAAATTTAGATATTAATTTAATTGAAAACCGAATGAAGTAACAAAATCAGCCAAAAAACCAATCAAAGAAAAAAGAATTGACCTGGGAGCTTATGCTGGCGTGTCCTAGGCCGGCGCCGGGTTGAGGATTTGATGACAGAATTTACAGTCAGTGCCACAGAGGCCATCCACGGGAAACAAAGAGAGAATTCCTTATTTGGCCCTTAAAATTTGCTTCCTTTTTTGGCCCAAAAAACTTATTATTTCCTTT